>PVJO010002470.1:0-143088 GCA_004026905.1 Hystrix cristata
ACCCACTTTTTATAGTTACTTTTCTGCTTCCTTAGTGTTGCATGGCACTTATCAAATGATGGTGGTATTCTCTGATTATTCTGACTTAAGTGTTAGGTTAAGCAACTGTGATGTAGTTAAGATATTATTCTTCACTCTTACTTGAAATTAGAAAACTGATGTCTGCAAACTTAGTGATTTAATGTTAATTACTAGCCCCAAAGACCGTACTCTTCTACAGTATGTCAGTTTACATTTATCTTACAATTTTGTTCATTTTATTAATCTGGTCATAGGTTGTCAGAACAATATATTAAATATTGTTAAATAGTTAATTACAATATTTAATATAACAATAATATTTAATATAACATTAATATATATTAAGTGTTTAATATGTTAAATAAAAATCTGTAGTAGTACAGGTGGAACATCCCTAATCCAAAATCTTGAAATCTAAGTCCAAAGTTTTTTGATCACTGATGTGATGCCAATGAAGGGGAAACTGTTTTGTTCACAAAATACTAGAAATAGTGTATAAAATTATCTTCATGATATGTATATATCGTGTATATAAAACATAAATGAATTTTGTCTTTAGTATCTCACCTCCAAGAGACCTTATTATGTGTATGCAAATATCCCAAATGCCCAAAGAATCTGAAATCCAAAACACTTATACTCCCATCCATTTGAGATAAGAGATACTATATCTGTATCAGATTTGTGAGTAGTACTTAGGTAACTATATATAACTAATAGAATTTTCTGTAACCCAGTAGATGCTTACCTATTAGATAATAGACATGTTAATATTACATTTATGCATTACTCAACCCTGGGAATATGAGAAATGTGTTAGGCTGTTTCATTCTCAGACAAACAGAGCTCACTTGTGTAAACCAGAATGGCTACAGTATAGCAAGGCAATATAATATTGTGGAACCACCATCGTATATGTGATTTGTTGTTGAATAAAACGTTATGTGATATATAACTGTATGTGAATGATACTGAAAAAGTCTGTCTGCTGTTTTCTTTTAAGGCACGGACACTTGCTGGTATGTTGAGAGAAGTTGAAAGGAAAAATGAAGAGCTTGGTGTGTTGCTGAAGTCACAACAGCTTGAGTCAGAAAGAGCCCAGAGTGATATTGAGCATCTCTTTCAGCATAATAGGAAGTTAGAGTCTGTGGCTAAAGAGCATGAAATACTGACAAAATCCTACATGGACCTTCTTCAGAGGTAAGTTAAAAGTTCTGGGTAACGTTAGAACCGGGAATCAACACACTGCATTTCTTTTTTGTGACCCTAAACTCCTTTTGTAAGAATGTCATACATTCTGATAACACCATGAAAGAAGTAGTTTGCAAAAAACTTAAATCATAGTGAACTAAAGTATTGCTTCCTTAAACTTTTTAGCAAAGTTATAAACAGAATATGAGACTATTTTTTGCTATGACTTCTTTATTCATAGATTCACCATAGTCTGAGATTTAAGCTCCACAAGCAAAAGTTTCTCTATTCTGATCACTGACAAATCTTTGTGGCCTGAAACAGTTCTTGATACATACTCAAGCACGCTAATAATAATTGTTGGGCTAGCTTAGTTGTCACAAGTAGTATTGGGTTAAACATACAGAATTGTTCGTTTCTGCGGGGCATATGTAGTTGCATATTGGCACTTTCATTTCATTCAGCCTGATAGCAGAGAAACTTGTATTTAATTCATCCTTTTAATGTCATTAAATGTAGTTTATTAATATGGATTACTAAATCTATAAAACAAGTTCTTGTAAGTGAATTGCTGGGTTAAAATGTATGTATAGTACTTTTAAAATTTTGATAGATAGTTCCAGATTTCCATCCAAAAAAGTTATTCCAATTCATATGCCTACTAACAAAATTTGATAATTTTTTCCTCCCTTATCAAATGCTTTTACCTCTTGGGCCAGTTTTAAAACTTCTAATTATAAGGAAGACCATGAATAATAAAAATTAAATTAAAAAAGTGAAAGAGGAAGAGAAATTTAGAATCTTACACTTTTTAAAAAGTGGCTATATATATTTATAACAAATTATGTAAGACAGTATCTGTAAACTAAAACTATATTAAAAAATGAGGCTGATGTCCCACATATTTCTATTTCATACCAATTTTTAACCACATCATCCCCGGCATAGCTTTACTGAGTTTTAATTGATTCGATTCTGCTTATGTCTTTCTTGTTTATAACATTCCCCATCTTAAAGAGCATTGTTTCACCTATAACCCCAGCATATTCAAGGCTGAGGCAAGAGGATTTTGAGTTCAAAGCTAGCCCAGAGCTTTAAAGCAGTGCTCTATCTCCAAAAAACAGAACACTGGGGATTGGGGATTTAGCTCAGCGGTAGAGCGCTTGCCAGCGAGTGCAAGGCCCTGAGTTCCATCCCCAGCGCTCCCCCAAAAAACAGAACTCTGTTCCTTTTCTAGATCATGTATTTTCTTCCATCAGGATAACAGCTTGTTTCCTTGTCTTTTCAGAAATGAAGCCACTGAAAGGAAGAGTAAAGACCTGCAGATCACATGTGATTCTCTGAATAAACAAATTGAAACAGTGAAAAAGTTGAATGAATCACTCAAGCAACAAAATGAAAAGTAAAATCTCTGGTTCTATAATTATTTGGGAGTTTCTAAAAAACAAAATGATCCTCTTTCTATACACAACATTGTTTTTATTGGCAAAATTAGAATTATCACTTATTTTAAATATAAAATATTGGCAGATTTTACAAGTAATTATGGTTCTATGATTTTTCTCTTAATTGTTGGGTACAGAAAGTCATGAATAATATGATTCATTAATTTTTCTTTTATATTTTCAGAACTATTGCCCAATTATTAGAGAAAGAAGAACAGAGAAAAGAAGTCCAGAATCAGTTGGTTGACAGAGAATATAAATTAGCAAGTAAGTAGTTTTATGTCTATTTTTAGCATATTTTATGCTGGAGTAAAAAATTTGAATGATTTATTTCATTTTTCCATTATATTTTACTTGCCTTACTTTTTGAACCTTAAGTCACACCCTAAACAACTTTCCTTTTTTTGCTGTTGTATTTCACAAAGCTGTTTTCTTCAATTGATCGAGTAGGAAAAGCTGTATAATTTCTTGAAATTTGTGATTATAAAAAATGATTGCCCTTTTTAAAATAAAATGCTTTTAAGGAATATAACAGTAGGTGGCACTGCTATGTAACTTTTAGTCATTAGTTTCTTAAAGCTCTATCTGTACAATGATTCCCCAAAACATTTTTGTTCTAATTCACATGCCTGAGCACGCAGAGAACTACCTATATAAATTTTCAGTGTTCACTCTCCTTTTCCCTTCTAGCCCTGAAGTCCTAAGAGTTGTCCCTTTTTCTTTAATATATATTGTATTTAGACAGGAACGGGGGAAAGACATGGAAAGTTGGCATTTTCTGTAGAATACAGTAAAACTGTGGTTTATGAGCATAATTCATTCTGGAAACATGCTTATAATCCAAAGTACTTGTGTATCAAAGCAAATTTCCCCATAAAAAATAATGGAAACTCAGATCATTTGTTCTACATCCCAAAAATATTCATCTAAAAAGGATTACAGTACTGTAATATAACAAAGAAAATACAAAATATAAAGAAAAATAAATTAACCTGCACTTACCTTTGAAAACCTTTATGGCTAGTGTGAGGGAGACAAGAGAGAGGAGGGTATTGTGTAGGACAACTTTCACTATCATTGAGGGAATCCCCGAATCGCTGCTGTCTAATGGCTCAGTGGAATTTTTTTGTATGTGTGCAGTTTTAACAAAGAACCTATCCAGTGATACTTGCCTTTGCCTCTTTTTGAGGATTTCATGTAAATGTAACATTGCGTTGCCATTAAACAGATTCATCACTTGCTGTGCTCCACCCTTATGTGGGTGATGGTTTTCTACAAAATTTTGCGCTGTTTCCCATATTTTACACATCTCCCTAATCTCATTTGAAGTGAGGGATTCCTTCTCCTTTTTCTCCTTTGCAGATAAGCTCTCACCCCCAGTAGTGTAGACAAAGAGAGGAAGAACCATTGGCTCATTTGTGATCATGTGCTGGCTCATTTGCTGTCGTGTTCTATTTGTATTGCAAGACATCGCTAGTTTTCAAGTTAAAATTTATTAGAAATGTTTGCTTATCTTGCAGAACACTCCAGAACAAGTTACTCACAATCCAAGGTTTTACTATACTGGCATAAGGGAAGTTTAATGTCGTTTTTCATTCAGTAAATTCTGTAAAATTTATATTTCTAGCAAGATATTTCTTCAATCTTTCTCATTCGCTTTTTTTTGCTTTACAGTAGTTATAGACAACCTCTTCAGGATGATGTCAGTTTAAGGCCATAGAATACATAACTGATTGTTTTGTTTGTTTGTTTCAAGATTTGCATCAAAAAGCAAAAGTACAAGAAGAAAAGATTAAGGGCTTACAAAAGGAAAGGGAAGATAAGGAAGAAACCATTGATATCCTTAGAAAGGAATTAAGCAGAACAGAACAGATAAGAAAGGAGTTGAGCATTAAGGTAAGACTCTGTTCAGTTTTCTTTTGCATTAGAATGGAAATGTTATTTTGTAATGAGGCATAGTGGCACTCACTTTCAATCCTAGCACTCTGGGAGCTCTAGGCAGGAGGATTGCAAGTTCAAACCCAACCTAGGCAGTTTAGCAACTTAATGGGTAGGGATATAACTCAGGGCAAAGGTCCTAGGTTCAATGTTCACTACCACCACCACCCAAAAAGAAAAAAATTTATGAAAAGGGTGAATTTGGATAAGTTAATGTTCTCTGTCTTTAGTAATTTTGTTGTATTAGGATCTCAAAGCATTTCACCTGTCATTTGCTGTGAGCGTCATTATAGTATGAAAACCCTGTTTTTCCTAAAATCATTGAACATTTATTAAATGCATACTGTGTGCCAGAGCTTAGAGCTTTCAAATGTGCAGAGAATACAGAAAGGAGTAACCACTTCTTGGTATCACATTTATGTAGCTTATGTAGCTATGTAGTTATATATTAGTACCTGAATATTAATACTTGTAACTTATAAATGAGGAAATATAGTCTGAGATTACAGCTAATAAGCATAATAATAGATAAATATTCTGAATCTAAGTCTAGTCTTGTTTCTATATTATTATAATTGCATAATTTGAATGGTAGCTGTGACTTGTGCTTGCTGGCCTGTTTAGTACCAGGAAGGTGAGAACAGATCAGGTTTAAAAAACTGAGCTATTAAAGAGCATGAGTATCAGAAGAAGCATAAAACTTAGTGCCGCCACATTTGTACTTTTTCAGCATCTGCTTCAATGTGGTCATCTTTTTAGTAATTCTTAATACTACATGTATAGTATTTTCTTCAAAATGTTAACTGTTAGCATTGAAATGACAAGTTGAAAGTACCTTCCCAATTTGAATCATAGTATCTAATTGCCACTTAACTCAAATTTACCATATAATTTAATTAACTTAAGTATGATACATGTTTATAATGTGTCTTGAAATGATTGTCTTACAAATAAAGGATAAAAGGATCTGAAAATATCTGTGAGAGAAAGCATGCTGAGTTATTTTTCTTCTTGATTTTTTATCCTCCTATTCCCAATTCCCTAGGCTTCCTCCTTAGAGGTTCAGAAGGCCCAATTAGAAGGTCGTTTGGAAGAGAAAGAGTCTTTGGTGAAACTTCAGCAAGAGGAGTTGAATAAACACTCTCACATGATAGCAATGATCCACAGTTTAAGTGGTGGAAAAATAAGTCCAGAAACTGTGAATCTTAGTATATAAACATTATGGCATCTTGGAATTTGTGATCTGGTGATATTTTTGATGTATTTATGTAAGGTGTTTGAGGGGGTGGTTAAGGGAGGAAATCTGTGACTTGAAAACAAGTGGAAATTATTATCTAATTATTAATTTAGTAAAGATTCTAATTTGATGCATGTTTTATTTGGTTATTTGAATAGACATTCTTTTTAAAGTTTTACTTTCTATTTTTAGCTTTTATTGCTTGAAGTTTTCTTTGGTTCTTGCCTTAGAATATGCTTCCTAAGAAACCTCTGTTGTCTTTCTAAAGTTCTGTTCTCTGTTGCTTATCTAATTTATTCTCATTTGTAATTATAATCATAGGTTGCTAAACAACAAGGATATGTCTTGATACAAGGATACGTTTTGATAAATGCTTCATTAAGTGAATATACTTAACACACTAAAGGGGCTATAACGTTACTGGGTAACGCCATCTTATGGAATCGCCAAGGTAAATGTGGTCCATTAATGACCACAGTGTCATTGCATGGAGCACATGACTATTTTAAAATTAAATCTTAAGTTTTAAAATTAATTCTTCTTGATACAACAATTATAAAGGTCAATAAATTAAAAATGTAATTATTAGTAGAGATGATATACTACTAGAGAAGATTTTTTGTAAAGTAACATAAAAGAAAATATCAGTGAATTTAAAATGAAATAAGATGTTAAGCTCTAAATTTGAAACAAATGTGGTAGTTATCAGAATTATAAAAATTAAGAGATAGCTGTTTTGTCAAAAGATTACATTGTCTCATAAAAAACTACTTGTAGAATTATTTGTAAGATACTTTCAGTTTGTATTTTCTGTTTTTGAAATGCTGCTTGTTGTCCCCACCCATATCACTTCCAATTATGAATTCTTATGATTGTTACATAAGAGCAATTTGAATTCTACCCTTGCTATATAGTTAGAACTTCTTTTTAAATTTTTTAAAATTTTATTTTAATGATACATTTTGATATACATAGTGATAACATTCATCATAGGGAATTTGTACCTGTGCATGATATATCTTGCTGCTGCTTTTTTTTTTCCATTCTCCCCCCTCTATCCTTCCTGCCTCCTTATTTACAAAAGCTATATTTCCATTTTTTTCCTTCTATTCTTTTTTCTCTTGTCCCTCCATTCCTGTATTCGTTGTTAATTGTAACATGATATACATTTAATTTGTAGTTTTTAATTGGGCCATTTGATTTTAAAGCATAGATTAAATATTCATGTATTTCTTTCATACAAGGGAGTTATTCACTACAAATGTACATTTGAATTGATTTAAATGTGCTTCAGAAAAGTTTATATATCAATTGTTTTGATCGATTTTATTGGTGGACTATTACAGCTGTTTATGTGCTGCTATCTTTATTTGATTTAGATGAATTTAGATTTACTTCTTTTTTGGAGGAGCTGCTGGGTCTTCTGTTTTTAAACGATAGTATTTCTGAATTTATGGTTAGAAATTAAAATGGATATTGCTAATTGCATTAGGGAATATAAAGCTATAATAGTTTTACATATTCATATTTTTTCAGTCCTAGAATTTTTTTTAAAGTCTTACAGGAAATAAAGCATTTTAAATTACTACTTCTTTAGCGGTACATTCTATTTCTCTTTTGAAATTTCATGCATTTTAAATTTAATATGAAAAAGTCATTAAACAGTTATAATTAAAGAACAAAATGTTCTATAAAGTGAAAAGAACAAAACATTGAGTGAATGAACTTAGAGAAAATCAGACTATTTTAACAATATAAGTATCTTTAGACATTGAATCTAGTCTAGTGTGGCCCTATAGAATTTTCTGTGATAATAGCAGTGTTCTATATCCAAACTAGCCTGTACCATAGGCCAGCAATGGTGAACCTTTTAGAGACCAAGTGCACAAGCTGTAACCTAAATCCCACTTATTTATCACAGAGGCCCAACACTGAAATTAAACCCGAATACTGAATCGTGTGAGTTGAAAAAACAACTCATACATTAACATATAACGAAGAACATATATGCCATAGAAAAGTTCACCACCATTGCTGTTGGCATTAACCATATGGTAACTATTGAGCATTTGATTTTAATTAATTTAATAGTTACCCTACTGGAAAATGCAGATCTAGCCCATTCTTGTAAGAATTTATTCATTTATTAATTTATGTATGTATTTATTTGTGTTGGTTTGGGGTTTGTTTCCTTATTTTTTTTTCCCTGAGGCAGGGTCTCACAGTGTAGTCTAGGGTGCCCTTGAATTCACAGTCTGGGTGCTGGGCTAAGGGTAGTGCCACACACCTGACACAGTTTGCATATTCTTAAAGTCTTATATAGATGGTATAGTAGTCCCACTTTTTCTGTGATTTTACTTTCCACTATTTCAGTTAAGATGGTCCACCAGTGGCTGAAAATGTTAAGTGAAAAATTCCAGAAATAGCATTTCATAAGTTTTAAATTGTACATTGTTCTCAGTAGTAATGTGACATACTGCGTTAATGTGCTCTATTTTGGAGCATGAATCATCTCTTTTATTCAGTGTGTCTATGTTATATATGCTACCTTCTCATTAGTAACTTAATAGCCAGTTATCAGATCAACTTTCGGGGATCATAGTGCTTATGTTCAAGTATTCTTTATTTTACAGTACTTATGCTCCCAAAGTGCAAGATTAGTAATGCTGGCAATTTGCTGTTCCACAGAGAAGCCATAAAGTATTTCCTTTAGGTATCATCTCCATCATCACAACAAGAAGGGTGAGTTTGGTACCGTAAGATTTTGAGAGAGACCACATTTTAAAAACTTATTACAATATAATTGTTCTGTTTTATCATATAATTTCTTACTACCTCATTTGTAAATAAATCCTTACTATATATATGAATATGTAGGAAACAAAATAGTCTACATAGGAATTGGTACTACACTTGGTTTCAGGCAACTCCTGAAGATCTTGGAACATACCTTTTACAAATAAAATATTTTTAGCATTTTTTAATACAATAACTTTTATTCTGATCTTTTCTGTCTGAAGAAGAAAAACCATACTTCAGCTTTGAAGGTATTATTTAATCATCCTTTTCTGTCTCTTGTAGCACCATTCTTATTGTTCCTATTATTTTTCTTTATGACCTTAGTATACGGGACAGTTTCCAGTTGTTTTTGTCTTGGAGTTTTTGTTTTTGCTTCTTTTTCCTCAGGTTTTAAATAAGAACATGTATTTTTTATCTTTGTAAAAAACTTATTTGAATCAAGTTTGAGGTATTATATGAATTTACAAAATAATTTATATTTATATGTATATACACATGCATATATATATATATGTCTTAATGGAGAAAACAAAACTTAGGAAATACATCATTGTATTAAGATTACTCACATCCTCTTAAAATATTATGAGGAAGAGCATCTTCTAAAGCATATACTCACAGTTTCTTTTGCTAAATTTTTATACTTACCTCTTGAGCAGAGACTTCTTTAAAAATTTGGCTGATTAAAGCCAAATAGTAGCAGGGTGCAGTGACACACACTTACAATCTGTGCTACTTAGGATGCTGAGGCAGGAGGATTGTAAGTTCAAGGCCTACTTTGAACTTGGAAAGACTTTGTCTCAAAAATTAAAGGGACTGAAGCTGTAACTTGGTGGTAGAGCACTAACATGATGTGCACAAGGCTCCAGGTTTATTCCTCAGTATTGCAAAAATAAAGTTTATTCTAAGCTTTATTAATTTAATACTAAGGCAAAATATAACAAAAATGTAATATTATGTTTTAAGGTGATGTTATCAGATTAGTGTTCTTTAGGGACTATTTACCTGTATGTTATAAAGACTATCTTAAGAATGTAAGGAGATTCTCTCTTGTGTTAGGACTGTTATTTTAAGGACTGTTATATTCTCTCTTGTGTTAGGACCTCATGAGACATAAGGTCTCTCTCACAACTATTCAGTCCTGCAGTTGTAGCACAAAAGCAGCCACAGAAGATTCTTAAGAAAATATTCATGGCTGTGTTCCAGTAAAACTTTATTAACAAAAACAAAGATTTACTATTGAATATTAAATCTGCCTATTAAGAAATATACTTATTTATGTTTAGTAATATTTGTCTTGAAATCTATTTCATTTGATCATAACATAGCTACTTCTTTCTTGTTTTCTCTTGGCCTGTTCTTTTACTTTTTACTTTTAACCTTTATTTTTATATATAAAATGCATGAGTTGTTGACATTTAGTTAGGTCTTAGTTTTTTTAATCTATTTTGACAAAATAAGTTACTTACTTTCACCATCAGAGTGTATATTATACTGAGGTGTAGAAACCTTACAAGTATATGGGAACATTTATCCTCTTCTCATTCTTAATGCTGTAATTGACATTTGTATTACATCTATATAGTTAGCTAACCCCCAAAACAACATCATATTTTTTCTTTAAACAGTTACATGTAAAAACTCTGGCCCTAAAATCATCGATATATTTACCTATTTACATGCAATTATACAGAGTAATGTATTCCCTGTAACATAAGCTTTTTCTGTTTGAAAGTAATAAATAACTTGTAGGCAGATACTGCAAATACCTGTTTCTTTTCCAACTTTTTATTTTTTGTTTTTGTTTTTTTCGCTTTGTACTTCAGACTGGCTTTAAACTCTCTGTGTAGCCCTGGCTGGCATCCAACTTGCAGCAGTTCTCCTGCCTCAGCTTCCTAGGTGCTGGGATTACAGGCATCCGCCACTACTGCCGGCTTCTTTTTCAGCTTTTATCTGTTAGGTTAAGCATCTGTTTATAATTCTTGCCTGAAGCAGTTATTATTCTGATAGTTATCAAATAGTTTTTAATTTTTGATGGTAGAAAATTGAACATTTTGGTAATGTTCTAATATACTATGAATAGCAGTCTACATTACATCATTGATTGGGTCATTAAGAAAATTAAAATACAGTACACTTATAGTTTTACAGTTAATATAGTGTATAGTTTCTTTAGGGAGGGGACATACTTTTATGAGCCAAGAATTTGAGGTTTGCTTTCTACAGTTTAAGAAAATAAATAATAGGTATCTTAACAATGTGAGTATATGTGTGTGAGTGTGTATTCACACACAGATTTTATATATATATATATATATAAAGAGAGTTTATATTCCAGATAATTTTTTAAAAATAGGTATTTTATTTTTTTAGGAATCTGATAAATACATTATGGTTTAGATCTAAAATGGTCCTCAAAGCGTCAAGTATTTGGAACACGATTAGATTATGGGGTATTACAGCTGACTTGCTGTTAGGTGGGGTTTAGTTGGAAGAGGTAGGTCAGTGAGTATGTGATGTGGAAAGAGACATCTCCCATCCTGGCTCCTTCCTCAATTCTCTGCTTCCTGGCTTTCACAATGTGAGCAGCTTTTCTTCAGCCATTCTGTTCTGCCTTGGAGCCAGCTGACTATGGACTGAAATGTGAGCCAAAATAAACCTCTCCTTTAAGTTGTGGCTGTCCAATATTTTGTCTCAGTGATGAGACAGTGACTAAGGTGTACATGGAAATCTATGCTTCTGAAGTCTGTAAATTAAGAGGAAACATTGTGAAATTCAAAATCATGGATTCTTTTGTATGTGCAAGTCACTTTGAAATCTTATATAATCCTCATTCTGTTCAGCATTTTGTGTCTATCTTTCTGTCATTCAAAGACTGTAAGTCCTATTTTGTTTATACTTGTGCTCATTTAAATATTTCTTAAATTTAATTATCATATCATCATGAAGTAGTGGTACCTTAGTTCTCAAAACCCAGCCTTTTTGTGCATTCACCTGTAAATATCCCTTAGGACAAGTCACAAGTATAGAGAAGTGTCTTTCCTCTCAACTAAATACACTTTTTTAGCTATCTAATCTCCAAGCACTCAATGTTTACATGCTCTTGGTATCTCAAAAAAAGGTGGATAATTCTAGGATATATAACAAAAGGCTTTTTATATGAATTTGAAAAGAATGACATTTTCAGAGTTAATATAGTAGATTAGGTTTCAGTTTCATTATGTTATTAAAAACTAATTTTCCAGTAAGTAGCTGAGTATTTGGCAGCAATTCAGTAGTGAACATGAGTCTGCCTCACCATTCCATGAACTACACTGTTATTTTAAGAGTTATATTTCATTTTGCTTTATCTAAACAAACAAAAGGACACAATGTATTAGATACCTTATCATTTTCTCACACTTCAAACAAAGAAGCTTGTGATTAGCCGTAGGAAAAAACACTTTCAATTAAACAGGGTTTTAATTTAGCACAAAGTCTAGTATGAACCAACTATGTAATAATTTGTGTGGTACTCACAGTTAATCAGCATGTTAGAGCTGAAAGGATTCTGAGAGGACAATGTGCTCAGCTCCCTGTGTTACAAAGATACTTAAAATTCATATTGTGTTTGCAGAATGGATGTCCCATGGTTTAAAAACAAAATTATTCATATGGGAAGGGAAACAAGAGAGGGGTTGGGGGGAGGAATGGAGGGACAAGAAAAAGAAAGAATAAAAGGAAAAATAGAGAAACAAAGGTTTTGTAAGTAAGGAGGGGAATGGGAAAAAAAGAAGCAGCAAGATATATCACGTACAGGTGCAAATTCCCTGTGATGAATGTTATCATTATGTATATCTAAAATGTACCACTAAAATAAAATTTTAAAAATACTATAATTTAAAAAAAAAACACTGATATATGCTTAAATGTTAAATGTGGTGTTATGTACAATTTTGCTCCTAGGAATTTTTCTTAAAAGAAGGATGTGCATTAAGATTTAGTTACAGTAACATTCATTACAACATTGTTCACTGTGGCACAAAATTGGAAACAGCTTATATATACAATAATAGGAGAATGGTTAATCAGTATAAAATAGAGTCATTCAGAGTTTAAAATACATTTAAATACATGGAAAGGTATGCCTAGTGTGTTAAATGGAAAAAGCAATAAACCAGACGCAAATGATTTGTATATCTGCATATCTTTAAGATATATTTATGCATACCTACATAATAATGAACAACAGTGGCTTTTGATTATTGATTTTTATGCTTATTTGTATTCTAAAGTTTTTATAGTAAATGCTGTTACAATTTTTTAAAACAAGTTTTGTAACCACCTCTAGATTTGACTTGTGACTCTACCTGAGGAATGTAACCTCCGTTTTATTATTCTATAACATGAGAATAATACGTAGTTACTAGGAATATAGACTTAGTAGGAATAAAAATTTTAGAAGGAAATACAAATAAATAAATGGCTTTTAGTTCTTTCTTAGTAAGTTCTTAATCTCTCTTTTGACGGGGAATTAAAAGTTATATCCCTTGTCTTTGGTTTCTTTCTTTTCATCAAACCTGTGCCCAGTCAGAAAGTAAAACAGTAAAGATTCTGTGTATTTTCAAGAGTGATGGAGGGTGGAGAAGCTAGTATTAGAGGTTAAATCTACACATAATGTTTGCCTACACCTAGTGTACCAATTTTATTGACTGCTAGCCCAGTTCCTCAATTGAGTAGCTGCTTTAAGAAATGTTAGGTAAACATTTTTGTCTTTGAAAGAAGCATTTTTTTATATTTTTCAGTCAGCCTTTCTTTGGGTGTCCTAGCCTTTTTTAGTTAACGAGTAGAGTACCTACAAAATTAACTATGAAGTTGTATATTGTTATTCAATCTCCTGGAAGCAATTATGAAGAAAAAGCATAATTGAGAAAAGTTTGCCAAATTTTAATAACAAAACAATATGTTTAGGACCTGGATCCCATTATGTTCCTTTTTGTTTTGTTTTAGTTTTTGGCATCTATAGACATTAAGTTTAAAAAAAAATTTAAGCCACATATTTGTAATAATCTCATTTATTTTCAACTTAGTATGAGTTTGAGTTTTCCTATTCTGTGTTAGTATTTCTAATTTGGAAATGTTATTTTAACTTCTTTTAAAAATCTAAAAATGGTTATTGTATATCCGAAAGCAGATTTGTATGTTGTTTACAGAGATAATGAAGAACATAAGTCTGGGTTTAATATGAAGGAAAGATATTGACTAAGAGTAAAGAATATTAGAAAACTGTATAGGATCAACAGGAGAGATAACTTGGTAATACATACTTGAAGCTGGCTATGTAAAAATATTTTCAGAGAAAAATAAGATTTCTCTGAACCGTTTAGTCTGAATATCATTTCATGCAAATACCCTAGAGATTATTAGACTAACCACTTGAATTGATGCTATCCTTGAGCTACTAAGAGACTTGTTTTATTGTTATTGTAGGTCAGTGTCTCTTTTTGATAGGTTGTTTGAGTGTTTGTTAAACGTTTGATCATTCTGCTAATATTTTCTGAGGTTTAATTACTAAGACTCATTCAGTGATCATTACATAAAGTATTAGTCAAATTGATTTCTCTTTGTCTTTTAAGATTGGTCCCATTCTATGGGCAGTACTGTCAGCTTCACTTTACAAACTATAACTGAGATTTTTTATTTGTGGAAGTGGCAAGAGCGGAGTAAAGGATAGAATGCGAATTTATGATTTAAAAAATTCAAAAATTAAGGAAAGTTACCACCTGTCATGAAAGACTTGTCTTATTCTCTCAAGAGGAAAACTGAAACATCAGTGGATTTTCTTAGGTCTACCAGCTAACTGAAGTCATAACCAGCATTTAACTGAAGGATAAACTAGCATTCAGCTGAAGGATAAACAGGCATTCTAAAAACTGTAGAGACTGATGAGTATGGAGTAGATCAACTTGAAGAAGCACAGATTGGAACTCTTTAACGGTACCATTGACAAATCAGTAGAAGCTATGTAAATTAACTGGAAAGTTTAAAACTCCTGGGAGGTCTTTCTAATCTGCCATTTTTCAGACAACCATGTACAACCATGGCAACCACCCAGTGTCATGGTCTTGATCCCTCACTTCACAACAGCTAGCTGTGGCGGTGAACTCATGATACATCCATTTGGTCTGGAAGAATCACAGCAAGAAAAGTGCTGTTTTGCTCATTGCCCTGCTTTTGGACCCATCCACTCATAGTAAAATGCCCCACAGTGAAGTATCAACACTGAAATACCAGCAAGCAGGAGATCCAGCATGAAGAGTTAAGGCAACTGACGTTCATAAGAAGGTCACCCAGACCGTTAGTATTTCTGTGGATCCAAAGAGGTAGAACAAATCCAGTGATCCCTGTAGTATTTTTCCCAGAAAGTCCCTGTCACCCAAGAATGGAGACATTTCTCCTGAACTCAAATTGACTACCCAGCTAAGAGAACCAATAATGTCCATATGAAATATCTATAAGGAGGAGAAATCCAGAATCATCACCAAGAATTTAAAGACATTTGCCAGTGTTGGTATAGCTTATGTCAATACTCAGTAGTTTGGCATCAAAGGAAAAAAGGACCCAGGAGGCTTCAGAACAGGACGTTGAAAATACTGTAAAAAATAAAGACTGGTAAGACAGGCATGGTGGTGCACACCTGTAATTCCAGCACTTGGGAGGCACAGAGAAGCTGGAGCATCGTCAAGATTTCAAGTCCAACCTGGGCTACATAGTGAGCTCAAAGCCAGCCTGAACTACATAGCAATACCTTGTCTCAAAAAAAAAGCAAAACAAACCAAAAAATAAAGACTGGTAATCTCCAAAAATACTTGACTCACCACCTTCACACTTTTTGACCAAGTTCTTCCAGGGACCATAAGAGTAAATGCTCATATTTGATCTGTGTTGAAGAGAAGGGAGTAACCCTTTTGAAATTAGCCTGAAGCATTCTCCATAACAAATGTCTAACCAATAAGGAAAAAAAAAATCACTGCCTTACAGCATGTGAGGGAGCAGGTACAAATTACCCAATTCTACTCCCTTCTAGCCTTCAAGGCTTATCTAAGGGGATTAAAAAATAAAATAAAAAAGTGAGAGTCATTGGAAAGATTACAGCCTGGGGTACAGAGTGATTAAATAAAAGTGGTTATCACTACTGATTGTGTGAATACTGAAAGAAGAATAAAAGGATATTCTAAGCAATTCTGTGCCTACAGACTTGAAAAAGTGGCACTTTCTTAACAAACTACCACAAAGAGAAATAAAAATAGATAATGGACCCAAATCAAATGAATTGAGCCAGTAACCTTCCAAAATAGAGGGGGAGGGAGGCATAGGGAGGTTAACCAGTGAGTACTAAGCTTACAGTTATGTAGGAACAGGAAGTTCTAATATACTCTTCTACAGTAGAATGACTATTGATAACAGTGTACTGTGCATTTTAAACAGCTAGGACAAAGTATTTTGAAAGCTTTCACTATGAAAAAAAAATAATTGAGGAGTGACAGGTTTAACCAGATATAAACATTATACAATGTATACGTGTATTGGAACCCAATTGGATATACAATTTTTACTTTTGTGTATCAGTTAAAAATGTTCTGAATGAAAAGAAAGCAGGCCCAGATTGTTTCACTGGTGAATGCTTCCAAAACACATAAGAGATGTTGTATATTCTGTGTAATTTCTTACCAGAAAAATAGGAATAGATTTTGCTTCCTGTCATTCTATGAGGCCAGCATTATCCAAATACCAAAACCAAGCAGAGTCATTATAAGAAAGTAATGTCATAGACTAATGTCTCTCAAAACAGATGCAAAAGTTCTCAAAACAGTAAATTGAATCCAACAGTGCACAACATTGATTGTCATAACTAAGTGTGATTTAATGAATGAACAATTGCATCCATTTGGTGGAATCTTTTCATTACTAAAATAAATGCACTACAAAGCCTTGAAAAGCGTGGAGGAAAACAAATGTGTAATTACTAAATGAAAAAGTCAGTCTGAAAAAGCTAGATACTTCGTGGTTCTAATAATAAGACATTCTGGAAAAGTCAAAATTAGCAGCAGCTGAAACAATGGAGCTGTGAATAAGTTGAGCAAAGGGGATTTTTAGGACAGTGAAACTTCTGTGAAGTACTGTTAAGTGTGGGTACATAACATCTATTTGTCAAAATCCCTAAGTTACAACACAGTGAACCTTAATGTACAGTCAGGCATTGTTCAGGAATGTGATACATTGAGAAATGCTTTCTTAGGTGATTTGTTTTGTGAACATAGAGTACTCACACACTTACATTAGATATAGCTCAATTACTTGACATGGCTTCTTGATGTAATGAGGCGACAAAGGGTATGTATGAAGTTGCTGCTGACATAATGCAGTTTTTTGTTCTACAGTAAAAAAACAAAAAATAATACTCTTTAATGAAAGTACTGTATAGTACTGTGATTAACCTTTTCACATTTGTACATATGAGTGAGATTATGTGGTACTTGTCTTTCTGTGCCTGATTTACTTGATTTGGCATATTGATCTTTGATTCCATCCATGTCATTGGAAATACAAACCTATTATATATTCTGCATATTCTTCTTTCTTTCATCAATCAATAGTAAGGGCACTTAGGATGTTTCCTTTTCTTGGCTGTTGTGCTGAAATAAACATGGGAGGACGTGGAAGGACAGGTGTCTTTATTACATATTGGTTTGTCTTTTCTACACATTTGTTTTAGGTGTGTAACTCATAGTTAGACTGCCAAGTCATACTGTAGCTGTTCTAGTTTTTCAAGGAGCCTCCTGTTTTCCACAGAACCTGTACTACTTTGTATTTCTGCCAACAGTGTGCAAGAGCTCCCTTTTCTCCACATTCTCATTTGTGCTTGTCCTCAGTCTTTTTGATAATAGCTGTTTTTTGAGGGATGTGGTGATATCTCATTGTCATTTTGATTTGCATTTCCTTGATTAGTGATACGGAGCATTTTTTCATATATCTGCTAGTCATTTATATGTCTGCTGAGAACCATTTAAATCTCTTGCTTGTTTTTTTTTTAATTGGGAATTGTTTTTGCTATCAAGTTTTTGGAGTTCCTTATGTATTTTTGGTATTGATTCCTTGTCAGATGCATATTTACAATTACATTCTCCCATAGGCTATCTCTTCACTCTGTTGACCATTTCTTTGGCTTTGTGTTGTCATCCCACTTACCTATTTTTGCTTCTGTTTCATAAGCTCTTGAGATCTTGCCTAAAAACATAAGCATTTTCATTTTTTTTTTACTAGTTTAATAGTTTCATGTCTTAAATTTAATTCTCTAATCCATTTTGAGGTGACTTTTGTAACTGGTGAATGATAGAGATTGCTACAGTTTAATTATGAAGAGTCATACAAAGACTCATGTGTTGAGGGCTTGATCCTCAGTGCAGCAGTGTTCCGAGGTGGAGCCCAGAAATGTTGGTGCCCTAACCTCTTCAGTGGATGAGATCATAATTTGATGAGATCAAAATTTGACAGCAGTACTGGGAGGTGGTGGAAAGAAAGGATGGAGCCTAGTTCAAGGGAGATAACAGAAGTGTGATTTGGGCCTCAGGCTCGTCTCTCTTCTACTCTCTATGCTTCCCAGGTACTATGGGATGAGCAGCTTTGCTCCACCACACGCTTCTGTCATGATCCTCTACTTTACCTCAGACCCACAGAATGTTACCAGTTGAGCAGGGACTGAAGCATCTGAAACTGTAGCCAAAATAAACCCTTTCTCTAAATTAATTTTCTCAGGTATTTCATCACAGTGATGAAAATTTGACTAATACAGGGTCTAGTTTCATTTTTTTTGCATATGGATATCCAATTTTCCTAGACCATTTATTGAAAAGATTGTACTTTCTTCAATATGTGTTTTTACAACCTTTGTTGAAAATCAGTTGGCTTTAGGTAACTGGGTTTTACTTCTAGGCTCTTGATTCTGTTACTTTGGTCTGTGTAACTTTTTATGCCAAAACCATGCTGGGATTACTAGCATGAGTCACCATGCCTGGTTGACATGATAGTATATTTACTATCTAGTGAATATACTATCCAGTGTCTCTACTGAAAATCTAAATTCCAGTGTCTCCACTGAAAATCTAGATGAATACTCAAAGTTGTAGGATACAAAATCAGTGTACAAACAGCAGCTTTCTAATATGCTGACAGTGAGTTACCAGAAATAGAAATCAAGAAAGCAATCATATTTACAATAGCTATAAAAAATACCTAGGAATAAATTTAACCAAGGAGGTGAAAGATGGCTACAATAAAAACTATAAGGAGTTGATGAAAGAAAGAGACAAAAACACATATAAACACACAAAATGGAGTGACACCTCTTGTTTCTGGATCAGAAGAAATCAATGTTGTTAAAAGGGCAATATGAGCCAGCCATCATGGTTCATGCCTGTAATCTCAGCACTAGAGAGGCTAAGGCAGGAGAAACATGACTTCCAGACCAGCCTCTGTTACAGAGTTCCAGGCTGGCCTGGACTACATAGTGAGACCCTGTCTTAAAAAGCGTAGCATGAAAAATGTCCATACTACCCAAAGAACTCCAGCACTCAGGAGGCTGAGACATCAGAATCATGGATCATGTGTTTGAGGCTATTCTGCCTTATATGGGGAGACTCTTTCTACAAAGCAAAAAGATCAAGTGCCCTGCAAAAAGTGACAATTTGGCTTCCTCTTTTCTTCCAGTTTGTATGCCTTTTCTTTCTTTGTCTTGCCTAATTGCTCTGACTAGGACTTACAGCACAATGTTGAATAAAAGTGAAAAAGTGGACTGCTCCAGACCTTTGAGGAAAAGCTTTTAGCTCTTTCCCACTCAATTTTATATTAGCTGTTGGCTTATTATTTATGGGCTTTGTCATGTTTATCTGTGTCCTGTTATATCTATGTCCTGGTTTGTTTTGTTTTTATTAAGAAGGGATGTTGAATTTTATGAAATGTCTTTTCTTCATCTGTTGAGATGATTGTATGTCTTTTTTTTTCCTTCACTCTAGTCATGTGGTGTATCACATTTATTGACTTGCTTCGCTGGGGTAAATCCCACTCAATCAAAGTGAGTAATATTTTTAATGTGATGTTGGATTTGGTGTACTAGTTCATTGAGGATCTTTGTATCTCTGTTCATCAAGGATTTGGGCCTGTAAAACTTTCTCTTTTTTGTTCTGTGTCCTTGTCTGGTTTTGGTAACAGAGAAATACTGCCCTTGCAGACAGAGTTTTAAAAAACTACCTCTTGTCCAATTTTTTTGGGACAATTTAAGAAGAATTGGTATTCTTCTTTAAATGTTGAATAGATACCAGCATTGAAGCTATCTGCTCCTAGGCATTTCTTTGATGATGGAAAACTTACATTACTGATTCAGTTTCATTACTCATTATTGTTGTGTTTAGGCTTTTTGATCTTTTGTGTTCCTTTAGGTCTCTGTTTCATTTATTTCCACTCTGATTTTTATTTTTCTTTCCTTCTACTAATTTTGGATTTGGTTTGGTCTTGTTTTCCTAATTCCTTGAAATCTGGTGATTGCATGTCTATTTGAGGTCTTTCTACTTTCTTGATGTAGGGATATTGATTGCTGTAGTCTTCCCTGTTAGTATTGCTTTTGCTGCATCCCGTAGATTTTGCTATCTTGTGTCTCTTTTTTCATTTTTTTCAAGAAATTTTTAAACTTCATACCTGATTTCTGATTTCTTCTTTGTTCCACTGGTTGCTCAAGAATGACTTGTTTGGTTTCACTTTTATGAGAAACCCAAAGTACAAACAATTTAAATAGCCAAATAAAAGATAGATTACAGTAAATAAGGAGATAGCCCTTTTGCAAATGGGAAGTGGACCAAGAGATGGAGATGGAGGGAGGGAGGGGAGAAGAAGCGGAAGTAAAAAGAATTAAGATGTCTTGCAAGCACAAGGACCCAAGTTTGATCCCCAGCATCAAAAAAAAAAAAAAAAAAAGAATTAAGATGTATGATGTACATGTGCCAACACCAGTAAGACATTTCAAAAAAAGTTTTTTAATTTCCATTTGAATTTCCATTTGTAGTTTTCAAACTTTTTCTTGTTATTAAATTCAAGTTTTATTACATTATTGTCAGAAAAGATGCTTGACATAATTTTAATTCATTGAGTCTTGTTTTGTGACCTGTCATGTAATCTACACCAATGATGGTGAACCTTTTGGAGACCAAGTGCCCAAACTGCAACCCAAAGCCCACTTTTTTATCATAAAGTTCCAAACTGCAATTAAACCTGAATGCTGAGGTTTTAGTTTAGAAAAAACAACTCATACATTAACATTTTTGTCTTAAAAGAAAAACACAATAACAGCTTCCAATAATACAAACATCTTTTTATTGAAAGGTGAAATTTGCATGTTGCGTGCTTTTCCACATTGTTGTATGCATGCTGACAATTTGTCACACCTTGGCTCATACTTCATTAGTTTGAGAGCAACACACGTGGCATTCAGATCATCTGTTAATCTGTTTCTAATATCAGACTTGATAGAATTCAAAGCTGAAAACAGCTGCTCACAAGCATAAGGTGATCCAAACAAAGTAAGAAAAGCAATCCTAAGTGCGTTCATTGATTTAAAATTATTTGGCAGAGAATTCTACACTATAAGAATTTCGTTTTCAGAACTACCAAGTGTGGTGTCCTTTGTCATTCCTTCACACTCTTTCTTCTTAAGTGTTGCGCACATGTCATAGAATTAATTTTTCCAGATAAAGCTTTCTTGAAATTACAATAGGTCCATTTACAGATTTCCAAAATGTAGCAGGAAAAATCTACTTCTTCAAATTTGGCTTATCTGGAGAAGTAAGAAAGCACAGGGTTGTCTCCATCTTATAGAACTATAAGTCTTTTACTAAAACTCTCCTTTGCAACTGCTACAGTGCTAGAAAGTACCTTGTAGATTTCTTGATGGCTTGTAGGATTGTCTGCAAATGTAGAATCTTCTAAATGCATTTTTAGATTTAGAAAATATTTCAGCTGTTTATTTTCAAGGCCTCTTCCAAAAATCTGCAGTTTTCTCTCAAATGTTTTGATATCACAAAACATCTTTTCTGCTCTTTTCCCTACACCTTTTAGTTTTTTGTTCAGTACATTATAGTGTAGTATAAAATATTAAAAAAACAAAAAATCCCTGAGATTACTAAGCCAGGCCATATCAGTGAGCTGTGGATATTCCTGTCCATTTTCATTCATAAACAGTCTAATTTCATCCAAGGCAGGATACAAAGCTTACCAGAAGTCATCCTTTGCTTAACCACCAGAAATTATTATACACAAGTGAAGTATTATATTGTTCCTGAATCTCATCAAGAAGTGCTTAAAACTGTTGAAAATTAAGAGCACAAGCCATGATGTAATTCACCATTTTTGTGACATCTATGAGGATATCATCTAATTTTTTGCTGCTTTCTCTGGCACAGAGAGCTTCTTGATGTATAATACAAAGAAACTGAACGACTGGATGTTTTGTTACTTTAACAAAGAACCGTGTGAAACCAGGTGTTGCCCCCACCATGCAGGGTACCCCATCACTAGCAGTTGAAACCACTTTTTCTGGTCTTATGTCTTGTAATTAAAAAAAAAAACCTCCATCACAGCATTGGAGATATCTAGCCCTCGTGTTCTTCCAGGTAAAGACACCAGTTTCACCAGCTCTTCTTTCATGATGTCACCAAAAGCATAATGCAAAATTGCTGCTAGCCTTGCATGATAATTTATATCCAAGCTTTCATCCAAGCATGTGGAGTAACAAGCTTCTTTTTATAAGGCAGTGGTGAATTGCTGAGTAACATCACTTGCAATGCATAGGACTCGATCTTTAACAGTATTTCTGCTAGTTGCATCTCAGAGATGTGTTGTATAAGTTTATCCTTGTTTGGGAAATCGTGAAAAAGGGAATTACTCTCAGACAACGTGACCGTGATTTGCTTACAATGTTTTGCTATGCACAGGGAAATATGAAAGCTGGCAGCTATTAGATGATTTGTTTTAGAAATATAATTGTAAAAACTGGGATACTGGGAGTGATATTTTCTCAATTTCCCTTCAAGAAACTCCTTTCAGTTTCACCAAGTTTGGCAACACTTTTGTGGTTGGTGTCAAAGTGCTGATACTTGATGTGCAATACGTACCACTTTCACTACACAGAATACATAATGTTTTCTCATTGTGTTCAGTCACTTCAAATGACTCTGACCAGGCCTCTTAGAATGATTTTCCACTGTCTGTTTTCAGTTTTACTTTTTTGTCTTCTTTAGTCATTTTTTGGTGTTCAAGATGTGGAGTCTACAAAAACACAAATCTTTTTAAAAATGGTAGCACTCAATACAAGTCTATCCCTATACAAAAATAGCTAACACTATTAGTTTATGCTAAAAATTTGGATATTCCCTGAATCAACAATGTATGTCAGTGATTCTTAGCTGGGGTTCCTTTTGAATTTGCTGACCACCAGAATAAGGGGACAATGTTCCACTGACCACCAGCTTTTGGCCTGCTTTGAGAAAGGCATCTGAGTGCATTTCCTGCCTTTGTATGGGCTTCTGCTAAAATCACAGTCACCAGTCCAAGGATAGATAGATAGATAGATAGAGAGGGATATAGATATCTCCTTACTCTTGTTTTTATAAATTCTTCACAAACAACTAAGTATGGTGCTGTTGCTGCAGATTCAGATATACCAGGGGGATAGCACCACATTAAAAGAATCTCAGTCTCTTAATTAGAATATCTCTTTACTAAATCTTAGATATTAGATTTCAATATTTCATAAGGAAACTCAAAGCTAAAATCTTGTGTTGATAAAAACAAATGTATTAAAACTCACATCTGGTTCAAGCCCAAACAGATATATATAGAGTCTATCTCCTTTGCACACTGACCAGCCAATGCAAAAGCTTAGACAGAGCACTCCTGGCTAATGAGTTGTAGCTTGTGACTTCATTGCTTGGACCCCTTTTCCTTTCCAAGCATGCACATGGCACCTGTGTGTGCTGTTATCCAGTGCTTGGCTGCTGGGATGATGCTGGGGTGACTTGGCTCCCATGCCAACAGAGTGGGTCCTGTGTGCCCACTGCGGCGAGTGTTCCATAAGTTTACCACCACTGATCTATACTGAGAATGTTCTGTGTACTGTTGAAAAGAATGAGTATTCTGCAGCTTATAAATGAAATGCTCTGTAGATGTCTGTCTAGGGTGCACTTTAACTCTTTTTTTAAAAATTGATTTTCTGTCTAGATAATTGAACTCTTGCTAAAAGTGGGATATTAAACTATCACTGTATTGCATTCTGTCTCTGCCTTAGTGTCTGACTTTTGCTTCAATATTTGGATGCTCCAATTTAGGGTACATATATTCTTACAGTTCTTATTTCTTCTTGCTGAATTCATCCCTTTATCCTTATGTAAAAGTCTGTTTTATTGACATAAGTATGCCTATTCCTGCTTTCTTTTGGATTCCATTTATATGAGATATTGTGTTCTGTTCTTTCATTTTCAGTCTGTGTCCTTAGAGGTGAAATTAGTCTCTTAGAAGCATTATATAGTTCAGTCTTTGTGTTTTTCAAACAGTTCAGTTGCTTCATGTCTTTTAATTGCAGAACTTAATATACTTATTTGCAAGGTAGTAACTGATAGGTAAGGTTTAATTATTACCATTTTGTTACCTATTTTCTAAATTTGCTCCTACAGTTGTTGTGGTGGTGGTATTAGTTTTATTTTGTTATATTTTGTAGTACTGGAAATTGAACCCAGGGCCTCAAGTTAGGTAAGCTCTCTTCCACTGAGTTATATCTCCAGCTTGTTTTTTATTTTATTATTTTATTTTGAGACAGGTTCTCACTAAGTTGTCTAGGTTTGCCTTTAATTAAGGATCCTCCTACCTTAGCCTCTTAACTAGCTGGGATTACAGGTATGTATAACCACAGCAGGCTGTAGAGTTTTTATTATATAGTCAGTGTCTCTGTCTCTGTCTCTCTCTTTCTCTCTCTCTGTCTCTCTCTCTGTTTTTCTTTGCAGTTAAGTGACTTACACCTTGTTATTTTGGATATGTCTACCAATTTTTGCTTTATAGTTACCTTGAAGTTTACAAAAACATGTTTCGATTATAACGAGCTATTTTGAAATGATAGTAACAACATTGATTGTAAAGGTATGAAAACAAACCAAGACAGAGCAATTATACAAATGAAAACATACACTTTTGCTCTGTCTCTCCCCTCATTTTGGATTTTTGATGTTCCATTTCACATCTTTATATATTGCCTTTCAATGTATTATTGTAGCTTTTATTTTGAATTTTAAATTTATTCTTTTTTATTTTCCCATTTTTAATTTCAGAAGTACTGTAGTCCTTTAATATAAGATCAGAAGTATATAGCCCTTAGTTATTTAAGAAAATCTAGGTAAATTGAATGCCACAGGTGCCTAACAGATTAAAACCTAGTAAACGGAAGATCTTGTCCCTGTAGATGTTGAGTTCATCAAAAGTTAGTACATTGCCAAACCAACATTACTGGCTACTGAGGCTGTAGGTATGCTTTACTAATGTTCCAACACTTGGTAACTTTAATATATTTGCAGACAAATAATGCTGTTGATAGGATGACAGAATTAAAGTTTTCTATGAGCTAGGGGACTTTTTAAAGATAGATTTATTATTGATGAATTGTTCCTCCTACTCTCAAAGTATGTATCTTTAATTCAGATACAATAAAACATCAAAATAATTTAAAGGCCAATAGAATTTTTTTTTTTTAATTATCATGAGGAATAGACAAAATGGGCAAGATCAGACTTGAGCTGCAATGCAGACTGTCCTTAGAGGAAGTCCCGGTAGAAAGCAGTAGAAAGAACTTCAGGCAGAAATGCATACCAGAATTTCGGAAAAACCTAGCACTAGGGCAGGCAAGCAAGGGTAAACATACTTAGAAGACCTGATCTCCCCTAGCTGCATATTATTTACCAGCTCTGGGGCCCTGCACAATTTAATCTTTCTGTGCTTTAAATCCCTCTGTAATAAAATTAACTTGAAATGCTATCACCATACTCACTTTATCATTTCTGATGACCAAATGAGAATGTATTAAAAGATAAGATGGTATTTTTTTAAAAGTAAAGCCTAGCCGGGTGTTGTTACGGTGGGTGTTTTGTGGGATAGAGAATTGCACATGGCCTGCTTGACAACATGATTGACAGGGTGCTGAGTCATGTCAGCTGTATATCAGTTGTATATGTCCCTTCCCGTAATCCCACAATTCATTTTGTTATAATTGGATGTATGAGATGCAGTCCATATACATGAACCTTCAATGAACTCCAGGTGAAGAAACATTACTGTAGGTCATGCAGGAGGATTTAGCATGCATGTACCCTAACCTTCTAGGGCAGGCTCAGTCTTCCTTGCTTTTCTCATTTATGCCTTTGGACAGCAAACCCTAACAGAAAGGTAGAAGGGAGACAGGTTGACCCTGGGACATTACCCAGGTTCAGGGGACTAAAGGGGAGTCGTCCATCAGCCCCAATTTAAACATCTATATTAGTGTGGTGGTTCATAGCTATAATCCCAGCACTCAGGCTGAGAGAAGAGAACTACAAGTTTGGGTGCAGTCTGGGCAACTCAGCAACTTTGCTTAAAAATTAAAAAAAAAAAAAAAAAAGGCTAGGATTGTAGCAGTTAGTTGCAAAGGCCCTGTATTTAATCCCATGTGTGACCCCACATCAAAAAAAGGTAAAGTCCTATGCGGATATTGGCTTTAATGACCATGGTACTTGAATCTCAGTGGACATGAAACAGGTTTCATAGTACCAGTAGGGTGTCAGACTGTGAGAAGAGAAGAGAATATTTCTTGAAAGACCTGGGGACTAAACAAGACCTCAGTCTTGCAGGAACTGGAATTCTGTATAGGAAATCAGAATGCATTTGGCAAGTCAGGATCCATTTATTAGGACTTGGTAATCTTTGTAATTTAGGATTTGATTAAAAATAAAAACTAGTAAAATCTGAACATACAATTAGAGCTGGATCATCAGTGAGTTCAACAAGGTGAAATTACCACCTCTGAGAGTCTTTTTAATGCCTCCTGATGAAAGCCAGGGCTGATCTCAGAATCTTGAGAGAAGCTGAATCTACAGATGAAAAAATAAATGAATTCCTGAGTTTGGAGGTAAAGAGAGATATAAGTAGAGAAACTAGTAGTTCTTAATATAAGCATTTACAAAAAACACGGATGCTAAAAAAGATAGGCTTGTAAGTTTGAAGAATACTTTCAAAGATTCCTACTTTTTATTCATGAATCTCTACAAGAACATTTCTTGTCATTAATGTAAGGAATTCTGTGAAATATTCTTTCTCCAGCTACTCCCCAAATCTGCACTCTGCTCACTAACAGAATACTAATGAGGTAACTAGGTTGGTTTTTGGTTTTTGTTTTCTTTTTTTTTTTTGGTTCAGTACTGGGGGTGTGGGGTATGTTTAGAGAAATGCATTATCAGCTAATTCCTTTTTATAATTTCGTGAATGTCACAGTGTCACTTATACAAACTTAGGTGCAGTAGCCTCCTACACACCTAGACTATATCAAATAGCCTATTGCTTCTATAGTACACAACTGTACAGTTGTTACTTTACTGAATGCTGTAGGCACTTGTAACACAATGATAATTATTTGTGTATTCAAGCACAGAAAATATACAATAAAATATAAGATTTTTTAAAATGGTATACCTATGTAGAGCACTTACCGTGAATGAACTTTCAGGACTAGAAGTTGCTGTGGGTGAATCAGTGAATGAGTGGTGACTCAGTGCGAAGGCCTAGGACATTACTGAACCCTAGAGTAGAGTTGATAAACAGGCTATACTAACATATAGGGAAAAAGTATTCTTTTCTCAGTAATAAATTAACTTACTGTAGGTTTTTACTTTATAAACTATAAAATTTTTAAAGTTTTGACTCTTGTAATAAGTTAGTTTAAAACACAAAACACATACAATATGTGTATATAAAATTATATAGTTATACAAAATATATATTTTATTTGCTTAGTCTATAAACTCATTTTCTTTTTAAGACTTCATTTTTAATTTTAATTTTTTAAAACTTTTGTGTTAAAAAACCAAGACACACACACACTCCGTAGGTCTACACAGGACCGGGATAATCAATATCACTGTCTTCTGCCTTCACATTTTGTCCTGCTTGCAGATCTTCAGGGGAAGTAACATACAATGAGCTGTCACCTTCATGATAACAATTCTTCCTTCTGCAATCCCTCCTAGAGGACCTGCCTGAGGCTTCTCTTGAGCAGGTATCATTCTTTTCAGAAATATGTCCATGGTGTTTTTTTATTATAGATTTGCTTATATGCACATAATGCGCCATGAATATTTCTGTCTGTTAGTGAAAGCTTTCATTGGTGGGGTTCATGCTTTCAAACTTCTTAAGGAGTTTGTCGAGGTCTACAATAGTTTCTGTTAAATCTTTTGCTGCGAATTTTCTTGGTTTTATTTATTTATTTATTTTTCCTCTCATACAGTTACCTTTTCTGTTTCTTGGGCTGTGTTCCTATCCGATTTCCAACTCATTAAGTCAGTTCTTCTGGAATCACTTGGAGCGCTGGAATGTCATCTTCATCCACCAAGGTTAAAATTGTTTGCCTTCTCAGCCTTGTTGATTTTTGTGACCTCCCCATCCTTGGAAAGTCCTTTAAAATAATGGGCAAACTTCTTGAGTATCTTCTTCCAGGTAGCATTCATTAGATCCTTGGTGACATTATCCCAACAGTAAGCACTGTGCTTAATGTAGTGATTGATGTTATAATCCTTACAGAATTGCCTCAATGTCTTCTCAGTGTCTTCCTCAGATTCAGTAGCTGGGGAAAAATAATCCTCAGTAGTAGGGCCCTAAAAGCTGCTATAATTCTTAATTACTTGGTGTTTAGAGGGAAAAGCACCACACCGATATTGGGATGAAGATTCATCAATAAATGTGTGGTGATATCATAAACACTAAGCTAAATCTTGAATGATATGTTATTCTACAAGTAGTAGTACTTCAGTTTCCTGACATACTAATTTAGGAGAGCAGATTAAAAGTGGAGCCAGATCATTTATGATTTCTTATTGCGCCTGTAGTATTTTGGCAGTTTGTGCTTATTGATATGCTTGAAGACTTAGGGGTTCTCAATGTGACAGATCACAAAGGGTTCCAATTTTTACCCTGCAGCATTGCTTCCAATTAAGACTGTTATTCTGTTCTTAAAAGCCTTGAAATCTGGCATTGACTTGACCTCCTTTTGAATTAGTTCTTCCAGGCATTTATTTCTGGAACAAGGGAGGCTTCGACTAAAAGGAAAATTTTCTCTGGCCAGTAATTTTCCTCCACAACCACATTATCTAGAATTTCCAATAATTCTTCAGCTGTCTTCATATGAGCACTTGCAGACTTACCACTCACTTTCATATTGTGTAATGAATTATTTAAACCACGCAAGCTACCAGTAATTTCCCTGTTCTACTTGGGTCTAGCCTTTTAATATTGCAAATAAACTTTTTTGCCTACATTTATGACCGTCATGGTGCTGTGAGGGATGCCTTTATGTGTTCAAGTCATTAGAAGTTTCTCTGCATCTCATATAGTCCATTCTTGAATTTTTAAATTCTCAATGCCTTCGGTAAACCAGATCCTTTAATACCTTTTGCCACTTTGCTCTTACTCTTCAAAATTTTAGCTGTAGTGGAATAGAACATGCCTTACAGGCAAGCAATAACCACGGATTTCCCACTGTCATATTACTTAATCATTTAATTTTGTTTCCATGTCATTGCCATGGCCTTTTATACACCAACAGTGGATTCCACCTGCTTATGGACCACGCTGAATGCAACACCACCAGATTAAATCAGGCACGAGAGAAAATGATGCCGTCATAAACATAGTGCAAAAGATGCAAAAGTTGCTACCAACACAACACAACACAGCATACTGTTTTAGAATAAACTTCATATGTATGTGTGTGTATCTGTGTGTGTGTGTCTGTATGTGTGTGTCTGTGTGTGTAGGAGTCATGCACTCTATAAAATTAAAAAGTATAGTACAGAGCTGGATCGTAGATCAGTAGTAGAGCATTTACTCTAGCATGACCAAGTTCCTGGTTCTGATGTGGTGCCATGAGAAAAAAAAAAAAGAAAGAGAGAGGGAGAGAAAGAAAGAAAGACAGTAAATGCATAAACCAGAAAGCCATTTATTACCTTTATTAAATATATGCCATATATAAATCGATGTGCTATATTTTTATATAACTCGCAGCATAATAGGCTTATTTACACCAACATTACTGAAAACATGTGAGTGCTATGATGTCATTATTTTTCAGCTCTGTTATCTTGTGGGACCATTGTGGTATGTGCATTCCATCATTAGTCAAAACGTCAGTGATGGTATTTGACATTATTTTGAATTATATAATGTGTAGCCTTTACTGCCTGGTTATTTTTAATTGGATGCCAAACAATGTGAATTTGGATTTTTAGGCTTTGCTCGTAAGGACCAGAGAGAGCTTAAATTAGGTGAGTACCAATATTTCCCATTATTGATAGAAAACCCTTATGAGTACTCTGCTCAATTCCCATGAAGTTTGAGCTTTTTCCACTCTGGCTTAGGGGAATGGCAACTGTTTTTGTGAGCTCTAAGCATTTTTCTTTAATCCTTCTGGTTGATCCTTTCAACACACACAGATACAGATCTCTACTTTACTGAGATTTAATGGGAATCCTCTCTAGTTTTCTCTGAGTAGCTCTCTCCTTTCCAGTACTCTGCTCTGTGAAATCTAGCCACCTTCGTTACCACTGACTCCTAGCTCTAGAGCCTTAACTCCAGGAGGTTGCTGGACGTGTTCTGAAAGCTTCCTGTACCTGGGTCTCAGAACTCACCAGGCAGCAAGCTGAGAAGTCACAGCCCTCAGCATGTTTAAAAAAATTCTCTTCTTTCAGGTATCGTTTTCCTTTCTGCTTATTGACCAGTTACTTGAACTTATATATTCTCTTCATTTTCAAAAATAGTTTGAGTAAGAGAGTAAATCTTGTTCTCTATCTAGTTGGAAGAAAAAGTCTCAGTCAAGCGAAGTATATTAGAATTTGAAAAATGTGTTTCATCTTAAAAATAACATATAGAATAAAATCTAAACTTAACCAGAGCCTTCCTCAGTGTGCCCTCAATCTAAATTTTGAAATTATTTTCCAATTCTGGCAGAATGTCTAAACACAGCTGTGTGTTTCCACTTCTTTGTTCACTTCTTTGTTTCCACTTCTTTGTTCAACGCTGTCAACACAACATTTTTTTCTTGGCTACTGTCCTCTTATCTGTTCCTCTATTTTAGTCATTTCTACTTCATATGATTGTCTTATTTGTATTTCATTTTACTAATAAAACTATGTGCTCTATGATTTTATCAAACTATGCCTGATATCTTTATATTATTTTCAGAAGCTTAGCACAAAGTCTGGCCAGCACACGTATGGGCTCTTCACATATGTTTGTAATTTATTTAACAGAAGGCCGAATACTCTAACAATAGGAGCCTAGAGCTTTATATTTGGCGATCTTAATCAGTAGTATACAGTTTAGTATGTAAAAGTATAAAAATAGGTTATTGTATAATTTCTGAGTGATTATTATGACATTATAAATTTAGTGAGCCTACATTTAAAATTAAACACACAGATTGTAAAACATTTATGTATGATTTTATTTCATGTGCTCTGTATCCAATCCACGCTGCCCTTTTCACACTGCCAATTTCACATTGCCCCTTGCTGAGACACAAAGGGTCATTGTGCTGAAATGTTCTACTATATCAGGGGGCTTCTTGGTACTCAGGGAGACAGAGAATAAGGTGTCACCTCCTCTGTTTTCACCAATACCAAAGCTGCCTGAGTTTCAAGAGATAAGCCAGAATGAAGAAGAGCATGACTGTCAGTATCACACTGCATGACTTTGAGTACTGAATCTGCTAAGCATTAACACTATGACCTTGTGCAGTAATTTCTCCTCTCCGAGCCTCAATTCCTCACCTGCAGACAGGAGATGATAATAGCACCCACCACACAGAGTTCTGTGTAATATAGGAACTAAGGTCTTTCTGCCACATTTGGTGGGGGTTTGTGCTTTTGAATTCAACTGAAATTCATGCTCTTTTTCCTAAATTAGGACATTGCTTTTAAGGACAAAATTCCTAACTAAAAACTCATGGGATTGATAGAATACAGATAGACCCAATCATCATCAGTTTTTATTGTCTGTCATCCCAACCTGCTTTCTAAGAAGATAATTACAAAAAGTTTAAGACTCAATTCTCAGTACCTTATGCTTATTAATCTTGCCAAGACATGGACATTCTTAGTAAAAAACTGAATCATACTCTATCGATCCATGCCCTCAATATAATTATGGACCTTTTTTTAATAATTATCGTTTCAACTTATTGAATACCTTATCTTTTCTGGGTAATATTATAAGTACTTTACAGATACCATTTTATTTAAAATGAAAATCTTACAGTGTACATTGTTAAGGGTTTGAATGCTTGTCCCCTCCAAAACTCATGTTGAAATTTATTTGCCACTGTAGCAGTGTTAAGAGGTACTGTGGCACACACCTGTAATTCCAGCACTTGGGAGACTAAGGCAGGAGGATCACTGCAAGTTTAAGGCCAGTCTGGACTACATAGTGACACTGTTTTAAAAAACAAAAACAACAAAAAAACAAAAAGGTGGGACTATTAAGAGATAGGTAGGCTGCAAGAGTTCCTACATTATTACAGAGTGGGTCCTTTTAAAAGGATGAGTTTGTCATCCCCTGTACCTTGCCTTTTCACTGTCTGCCTTGGGGTGACACCATAAGAAGGCTCTTGTCAGATGCCAGCCTGTAGGTCTTGCACTTCCTAGGCTTGCAGAAGTATAAAAAATAAATTTCTGTATTTATAAGTTACCTAGTCTGTGATATTTTGTTATAGCAGCATGAAATAGACTAAAACATAGGCATGCTAAAGATGAGAAAACTACACCACAAAGAATAAAGAACTTGCTTAGTACCACCTGATTTGACAACAATGGAGTCAGGATTCACAACTAAGGCAGTCTGACTTCAGAGTCCAACCTTAACCTCTAAGCTTTTCTGATAAGCCAAGTGTCAAGACAAAACTTTATATATGGTAACATATTTGTCAAAGCCAAAATTGGTCTGACTAGAGTATATCTGAGACATTCTGAGACGTGTTTTTATAGGGAGTCATGGGATGTGTTGCATACATCACGTGAAGTTGAGATAGATGAATTTTTTTAAACAAGTAATTAAATGTTACTTAGAACAACATAAATTGTCTTCTAAAATATAAACTCTACAACTGAGAATTCTTTGTGAGAGGCCATGGAGCATAGTTTCAGGTAGAAACTGAAACTAGATCTGTGCTAGAGCAAGGTACACATAAGGAGGAAGCTTTTCTTCTTTCTGGATTATGAAGAAGTGCTGCAGGGTGCCAGTACCTAGGTCATCAGAGAAAGTCTAATTGAGGCTGCTCTGTAGAGCTGGCTGAGTAGTGAGAACTTAGTAGCCCTTGGTGACTTAATAGAATCTCCTTGCTTGCTTACTGTAACAGGAAATGCTTCCAGTGTAGCACAGTTGAGAGTTTATCAAAGTGAATTAACTACAGGTAAATGTAAATAAATTTTGACTTGCTACATTTGATCTGTTTTCTAATTCTTTTTGACTGAGATAAGTACGCCAGAACATCACTCTTCACTTTTTTCTTGGCCATGTACATGACAGTTAATAAAAGCAAAGGTTAGGAGCCAGGCACAGTGGTGCACATCTGTAATCCTAGCCACTCTGGAGGCTGAGGCAAGAGGATAACAAGTTCGAGGCTAGTGTAGGCAATTTCACAAGACCCTTCTCAAAAATTTAAAAAGGTCAGAGATGTAGCTCAGTGGTAAGGAGCTTGCCTAGCATACATGGGGCCCTGGGTTCAATCCCCAGTATTGGGGGCAGAGTGGGGATCAAGGCTTAGGGCTTGTATCTTAGACCAGAGGAGCTGTAGTTTATGACCAGGAGTCAGCCAAACTCATGGGAGGAAACATGGATGAGAGCGAGTATATGTGTTAATGTATGGGTAATTAAAATATTTTCTAATTTATACTTTTTAATTAAAAGTTTCTAGAAAATGTCAGCATTATTATTATTGGCTTTTTCAAGCAACACGTAAGGAGTCTACACAGGGTTAAAAAGTTCTGCTCTGGAGTGTGAGCTGTCTGAGGATGAGTTCCTTCCTTATTTACTAGTGTTTACCCTGTGACTGGCAAAGAGCCAGCTCTCAATAAACAGATGAGGGGGCAGACTGCCTGTAAGTGTGTAAAGAGATCAGAGAACATTAACTTCACAAGAGCATAGGAAAAAAAAAAAGCATAGAAATAGGAAAAGGAAGCAGAACAGGGAAATTTGGAACAGAAAAAGCATTTGAGACTTGACAACTTTATCTTCTTCAGTCTGACAAAGACAAATAGAAGCTCCTACATGAAAGTATATGTCTCACAGCTGCAAAATTGGATAGCCCTGATTTGCATAAATTATAATATGAATGCGGTTATGGGTAGCATGAATTGATTAATAAAGTGGTGTGTAGAGAGTTGTTTATCGAAGCATCACAGCATAAGAATCTAGCTTCCTTGGCCATTTTGTTGTACATTTGCGTTCAGTTTCAATCATGAAAGAAGTCATTCCTGCTAAATGACAGACCTAGTTTTCAGAGATGTTGGACTTGTAAATAACCAGATCAGAGCTGAATATTTCTTTCCTTTTATATTGCTGTCAGACACAAAATCAGGAATAAAATCAGGAGACTTGTTAGCCCATATTGTGCCTTTAATTCAAATTATGGACCATAATTTTAATAGCACATATAATTTATTTTAAAATTAGAGATATGCTTTGCTCAAAAAATATGCATTATTTTTAATATATTGCAGGTTTTGGTAAGCTCTATTTTGAAGTTTATCTCTTAGTTTCAAAAGGCAGACAGATAACAACTCACATTATAACCCATGGCACCTGCTTTGGCTTTAACTTTATCTGTTAAAGATAAAATTTATTACATTTGTTTTCAATGTGTAACCTCATCAAAAATAGGCTAGACATGAGACCATCTAAGCAGAAATTATTCCTTGAAAAGTAGCCACTTATTAAAATACACCTAGCTGCACTAACCCTTCTAGCTGGAAAGTGTTTTTAACCATGGTTTCTTTCTTTGATCATTTTGCTAGACTCACAAAGGGAGTTTCCAGATTGGTGAGACCATCTGGTGTATAAGGAGAATAGAACTGATGAGTCTGGACAGCGGATGGGAGAAACACATCTCTCCTGTGTGCAGTGGTCATTTTTGATTGATAACAATTTTCCAAGTAAGTAAGCATCATTTGTTAAAACATCTGTGCCCACTTGCCTGTAGAAGAATATGATGACTGGGAAGTATTAGATTGGAAGAGAAAGATTAGGAGAAATAAATTAGCTTTGAAAAAAATGTTAAAAGTGAGTTTATTTATTTATTGTAGCATTAAGTTTTCATAAAAGGTATATTTTTCTCAAAATCATTAGTTTCAAACTATCTCAGCTAACTATTATTTTGGAGCATCCTTACATTGACCTCATAATCACTTCCTCATCTTCCAACTATTAGAACCTCATCTTCCAACTATTAATTTTTTCCTGGATGGGAGGCCACCAGGAACCAGGACTATTTCTTGTGGCCAGGGAAATATCAGCACCCTCTCCAGTTAGGTGCAGCCCTATAATCAATTTCCATTTCAATAACGTGACAGAAATGGAAATGCTGGACTATTTCTGGGGAAAAGTCCTTAAAAGGTATGGCTCTTCTCTTTATCTTCTTTCCTCTCAACAATAAATGGACGAAATGACTGGATCTCTACCAAAATTTGAATCATAACTTGTTCTGGGGACTGGAAGCCATGAAGTAGATCAAGATAGAAGAAACCTGATCTCTTACATTGGGATATATGTATATATGAGCCCTGGATTAGCTCCTTCCAGATTTCATAAAAGAAATAAACTTCTGTCTTATTTAAGTCATTGTTATTTTGAGGTTTTCAGGTCTTAACTTGTCCACTTGCAAAGAGCAGGTTTTTTTTTATTGTTTTTGTTCCCCTTGGCAATTAATACTAGGACTATCAAGAAATATTGCCTAAATATAATCATGTATAATCCTCCAAAGCTTGACAAAAAAATTGTAAGTTATGAAAAGAAAAGATAGACCTAATGTGTTGGTGCATGCCTATAATCCCAGCTGTTCAGGAGGTTGAGGTAAGAGGATCACAAGTTTGAGGCCAACTAGGAAACGCAGAGAGAGCCTGTCTTGAAACAAAACGAAAAGTGTTGGGACTGTAGCTCAGCGGTAGAGTGCTTGCCTAGCATGTAAAGGCCCTGGGTTCAATCCCCAGTACTGCAAAAGAAAAAAAAGAGAAGAAAAAAATGTTTGTTTAAAAAATATAAAACAATAGCTACCATAAACAAATTCAGAAAATAAATGATAGATCTGGTAAATTAATAATAACAAGAGGCCTAGGAATAGGTTAACAGAATGTACAAAGAAGCATTGGAGAAGAGAAAACAAGTATCTCCATAGAAAAATAGATACAATGAAGAAGCAGAACAGCTCAGAGAAGAACCAATCCTAATGACTGATAAGCATTTGAAAAGATGCTTAAAATTTTTAATAGGAAAATGAAACTAAAGTGACAATGAGATATTACTATTGTAATGTCAAAAAATTAAAACCATAAAAATGCCTTTTACTGTTAGAATGTAGGAAAACGGCTAATTTTATACATGAAAGGTGATGTTAACTGCTCTTGCCTTTTTGAAAACCATCTGGCTGATATCTATTAAATTTCAAATGTGTGTTTTCTTTGACTTCACATTCCCATTCCTAGGATGATTTGCCAAACAAAATTCATGAGGAGAGGCCTGCTGGTTGCAAAATTTTTCAGTGACCAAACAAAGCAAAACCTTGGAAACTTCAATAGTGAATTGTTAAATAAATCATGACACATGTAATATGATAGGAAATATCATACAGCCTTTAAAATAATGAATTATAGTTTTAAATGTTCATCTGGCATGTTTTTGATAAAATTTTATTGAGTGAGATAAAGCAGGACATAGGGACCTATATATATTTGATTTCTTTTTTGCTAAACAATCTATAACATGTGATAGGGTATTAACCTGACCATATAAGCATGGATAAACTATTGAAGAATGTATTCTAAATTGTTAATCAGGGGTTGCAGATGTAGCTTAGTAGTATAGCATTTCCTAGCATGTGCAAGGCCTTAGGTTCGATCCCTAGGACTGCAAAAAGTGTAATGAAATAAATTATTAACTAGGATCACATATGGAGTGAGTCAAAGCAGGAAGATGATGGTAGTAGAAAGACAGAAGAATCCAAAACCAGGGGTTGGGGATTTAGCTCAAGTGGTAGAGTGCTTGCCTGCCAGAACAAGGCCCTGAATTCAATCCCCATGAACCCCCCCCCACAAAAAAGAATGCAAAATCTGATACAGGTTGTTGCAAGAGAACAAAGGCAAGCAAAAACAACAAAAAAACACACACACACAAAAACAAACACTCCAGTTTTACAATGTTTGCCTTATTTATATGTGAAATTAATTATATATGTTAGAGATATATATATTTGTACACATATACCTAAATCCTCCCCTTATTTTACACCCGGAAATACTGACCAGCATCTTACTGAACAAAGATGCATGTTCAGTATAGGAAGAGCAGAAAACAAAGACAAGCAATATAATTTTTTGAAAAGCCTATAATCTCACTAGCCAGAGATAGCCACTTTGGAACTTTTATTAATGCATGTAATTTTTTTTGAGACAGGCTGTCACTATGTAGTCTAGGCTGCCCTTGAATTCACTGTGTAGCCCAGGCTGGCCTTGAACTTGCAGTGATCCTCCTGCCTCAGCTTTCCAAGGTCTAGGATTACAGGCCTGAGCCACCACACCTGACTATGTGTATAATTCTTAAATATATTGTAGATAGTATCTTATAATTCATTGTCACTGAAGTACTGCAAACATCTTTAATAATTAATCCTCAGGAGCATATTGTCTTACATTCTAGAAAATATGAAGCTATAGCTTTATATCCACTCATTGAGACCTTTCACAAATGTTCTCATCCTCAAATCAACCCAGTAAACTTGGGAAGAAAACAAGATGAGCCCCATGGAAGTAAGACAGTGTGAAAGTCCTGCTCTTTCATTCCTGGTAAATCTGTGACAAATCTGTATGGAAGCCATTTTCTTTCTTTCTTTCTTTCTTTCTTTCTTTCTTTCTTTCTTTCTTTCTTTCTTTCTTTCTTTTCTTTCTTTTGTTTTTTTTTTGACTCTTCTATCTCAGGAACAAGAAAGAATAACTGTTGTTATGAGTTATGTTTCAAAGGACCATATAAATTATTTTGCTCTCCAGTGATTCCATAACATCTTTGTAGTTAAAGTAGTATATCATTTCCTCTGTAACAATTATCATAGTGAGATTCCGGATTTGACTTTTACTCTGTGTATTTGAATACTCAATTGACTACATTTTTAAGTGGAATGATTTGCTATTACTAATATATGAGACCGTCAAAGGGGCTTCTATGTTGGAATAGTTTCCTTAGTTTTATTGTCAAGTCAATTTTCTATGGGATTTGATCATTTCAATATAGCAACTGTTGACAGAATTTAGTTGTTACCTCATTTTTTTAAAAAGACTATTTACTTGATATCTAGGCCCCTGTTTTAATCCTCATTCTCCTTCAACCCAGGGAAGAAGTTACCCTGTTTCAAACTCCTAAGATGGTTGTAATATCACAGACCAAATCTGCATTTCCAGCTGCCATCCCTATTTTCTCTGTAGACTTGAAAATCACTGATTATCATCTAAGCTGTATCAGCATCTTTCTTAACCTGTCCCTCTTTTAGTTATTTATTTTTCTTTTCTTTTCTTCTACTTCTTCCTATCTCTTGCTTGTTTTCATACAGAACCCAGAACCACAACACTGTCTTCCTGCCACCAGCACAAAACCTCTCCTTGTTCCCCACCACTTGCCCGTAATCTGCTGTGCATGTCTTTTCTGACCAGTCAGAAATGGAAACAGACTTATGACATTTAACAGCTGCCTCTCATGTATTCCAATTTAAACCCATCTAATGATCAGTCTGGTTAGTTTCCTCACTATTTGAATATGTTAAATCCTCAGAAATGTAAGTTAAATTTTTATGTGCTTTATCTGGATGGACTCTTTTTAAAATGTCCAAACAACAACACACCCTTTTTTAGCAGGCTCTGAGCACACATGAAAATGTTGTGAAATCTCCAAAAGGTCAAATAAAGAGTCTTAATGTCCATTTCTCAAACCAACTGCCAGCTAGCGTATTTCTCTTGGCTCATCTTATGTTGCCTGGGATTTCTGTAAGCTTACTGCTGGCCATCAGTTTACTCATTGTAATTAAATCACATTCCTGTGTGAAGCAACAAAGATCATCTCAATTAGACTGCCATATTGGCTCATTTTAGTATAACTCATTAGTTATAATTATGCAGTACTTGCTTCAGCATTTATGATTAGCTTATTTTTGCCCACAATGAGGCTACAAGAGACCTTGATATAGGTATTTCTCTACTATCTTCTCCCCCCCGACCCATGAGAAATGGTGAATTAATTGGTTGAAGGAAATAGTTATGAAGAACTGGTCCATCAGCAGTGAGAACTGATTAGATGAGCTATTGTCTATAATTCAGTGTTTCACTTTTTAACATCGCTTCCCCAAAGTTATTTTAAGAAAAATTCAGAATGCCTTTTCCTCCAGAGAGACATTTTCAAGTTTAGAAACAGGCTTTCAAGTCTTGGAAAAATGATTCAATTTCAAGGACCTTGCTTGACTGGCTAGTTTCTTCTCTTAATATAATCAATTAGCTGTTGGTTTCACCTGGAGACTCAAGGAAAGAAAATTTCCTGCATATTGGAAAAGGCAAATAACAATGGATTTCCTTGGCTAGGCAGAGTCTTTTAAAAATTGTTTAACTTTTAAAATGTTATCAGAATTATGAGCTAATAACTGTATGCCACAATGGTTACAAAAATAGAGCTTGAAGTCCAGTATTTCAGGTTCAAATCTTGTCTCCAAGTATTACTAGCTTATTGCCTCTGAGAATAATTAAACCTACTCTATAGGGTTGTTGTGAGGCTTAAATGCATTGACATATGCGATGTGATTAGAATAGAGCTTGGAACATAGTACACCTGTAATAAATATCCTTAGTATTCTTAAAATTACTTAAATAAATAGTAGACAAATGTTGTTATTTTTTTCTTGGTAATATAGGAAATATTGAGAGCCTTAATAGCTCAAAATCACTGAGAGAGAGAATACTAGAATCCAAGACCCCAAAATGGATGCCACCACAGGTGATGTTGCTGTTTCTCATATTAATCTTATTATGCAATAAACATTTGTGGAATGAGTTGAATTAATCTGTGGATTTCAGTTATAGAAATGGAATAGTTTTCTGACATCTCAACATCCTTTCCTCAGAGGCATTGTGGGTGTCAAATCCAGATCCCTGGGTTCAACTTCTCAAAAACCAGCAGACAAATTTAGAAACAATGGCAAAATTCACTAAGTTTGTCACCATTGACCTTGACAAGAGTGTATAAAGTCTTGACTCAGCACTGGTCTGCTCATTTCTTTGCTCTTTCCAAGGGAGGTTTTGTCTCTTCCCTTCCCCCAGTACACTGAATAACAGGTATGAAAGACAATTTACTATTTTTACTCTTATTTTTCTTTGGGAGTTATTCATTATATAAAATGAAATAGTTTAAGAAAACTACAACATATTTATAGAATGCAGGAGTTGCTCTGAAGCAAGAATGTTAATGACACAATTTGTTTTACTTTTATTATAATATCGTAGAAAATGTATGTCCATTATTGCATTTATACTGAAAGTTATCTGCTGATAAATCTTGTCCCCTACCAAACTTGATTCTTGAAAACAGAAGTGAGGTATTAATAATTCTGGTATCCCAGTTATTTTGTCAATTCTCGGCACTTGCAGTGCTTTGAGAAAGTGCTTATTGAATTTAATTAAATTAGAATACATAGCACTCTGGTTTTATTTTATCTAAGTATGTATTTGAATGTGAAGATGTTGATTGTAATTGTACTTAGTTAAATATATAATTATTCTTGGATATAGTCATAACATTCAGAAAATATAAAAACAATGAGAATGATATATGTAACACTGTGGATTTATATTGTATATGTCTTTTACAATCACTATATATTTAATGAATATCTTTTGTGCTAAAATAACACTAGCAGTTGTAAAAGCAGATATAATTTTATTTTGCAAATTATGGGTCAATGATACTTAATATCATTATGATAATTTTTTAAACTAATATTTACTCTCGGTTGTCCTGGTATTTTGTGATATTTGGCTTCAGTTCTGAAGTACAAATGTGAAACCTCAATCTTACTGTAGTTTCTCTTCGTAGTTCTAGCATCAATACTTTTTTCTAAAAAGTATTCATACTTTCAGCATGGCTCCGTGTCATTGGATGATGAATTGGGCTAGTCATTTGTTTTTCTGGTCCATGTATATTCATTTATAAATCATAGAGCACCTAGGTAGCTGGTATTAGACTTTTTTAGTTCTAAAATTCCATGGATTCAAAAATATTGGAACAATACAACTCATATTTCTTGACTTAAATGCTTTATGTAAATTACTTATTTAAATTTTCTCTGCCAGTTCAGTTTTCTTGATATAATCAAATGGTTAATTTTTATCTTTATTTTTGAACCAGTGATCTAGATTTTCATTTCTTATCCAATTTAGAAAATATGGAGGTGATGCTTTTCTTAACCAAGGGCTTTTTGCCTGAAAGAATGTGTTTAATCTTGGCTAGATACTTTTGTAAAGAAGAACATGATCCTTCCTAAACTGGAGCCCAGTCAGAAGATGGAACAGTGTTCTGCATAAGAGCAAGGACTCAGGATCAGACTTATAGATCTAATTTATTTGTCAATTCATTGTGTATTTACTAAGACCCTTGTATATTGGTCCAATTTCTGTTGATGTGAAAAATACCTGAGAATAACAATTTAAAGGAGAGAAGGTTTGTTTTGGCTCATGGTTTTAGAGGTTTCAGTCCCTGTCAACTGGCTCCATTGCTTTAAGGCCGATGATGAGGCTGAAACATCATAGTGGGAGGGCATGGAAGAGGAAAGTCACTCAAGACAGAGAAAAAGAGGAGGTGGTAGTATCTGGGAACAGATATAGTCCCAAAGGGTACCACCCCAAGGACCCACTCCCTTCTACTAGATCCTACCTCCTAATCACATCCCAGTAGTCCCCATTAAAATGTGAACCCCAAGATGGATTAATCCACCAATGAGATCAGAGCCATTATGATACAGTCAGTTCCCAATGCCCCACATTTGGGGGACAATTCATACCCAAATCGTAATAGTCCTATTCTGTGTAGGATTATAGGTCCATTTTAAAAGTGGAAGATGTAATTTTGCCTTCTATTACTTATGTTTAGTTAGGAAGATGGACACTTAAATAATGATAATACAGAATACAGAGGATCATGATACACAGATTAAAGAGATCTAAGAAGGCATCTAGCAGGGTAAACTAATCTAGTAAAAAGCTGCTTAATGGCTACCCAAGGGATAACTAAGAATTAGCCAGAGGAAGAGGGACAGGGCCAAGCTTTTCAGGCAGAGGCTCCATCATGGGTGAACACCTACAGTTAGAGAGTGTTCTTGGATCGTACTAGTAGCCCATGTGTGGGGATGAACAAGCAAGAAAGATACCTTTGGAAACTCAGGCAGGCAAAAAGACTGAGCACTCTATAGCTCCATTAACATGCTGGACTTCCCAGGTAAAAATGTAGACAGGTTTTAAATAGGACAGTGACATGGTTATGATCATCTGTGTGGAGCCTCACTCTGGACTGGCTACTGCCAAGATAGCAATTAAGAGAGCAAAGCAATAAGCCACAAGAAAAATGGTGATAACGTTGTTTGTAATGTTGTCATGGGGAATGGAGAAACGTGGATGACTTTGAGTGGCATTTATAGATAGCCAGCTGAACTTGGTAATTTATTGGATAGAAAAGTGAAGGAAGAAGCAAGGAACAAGGATGACTTTCAAAAATCAGGGTTCACAACTAGGAACAAGCATTGGTACTATCACTGTTTTCATATAAAAGTTATTATATTATGTCCTCCATAAAGCTGGTGTGAGTTTGAAGAATTATGTGTTAAGCACTTTACAGGGTGTCTCATGTATAATAGACACTGAGAAATGGTAACTATCAATGCTTTTATTAATTAATGTTAGTGCTGTTTTGCAGATATCATTTCAGGGACACTTGACGTTCCTTCAAATTGTGAAAAGGTTTTGTTAAGAATACAAATATAGATGAGAGAGTTATGTTTCCTTGACTTGTACCACACTGTACATGGCACAAGCTCAGTATTTATCATGTTGGATTGTAACAACACATTTATATCTCTGTAGACCAGTGCCCACTTGGAGTGGGAATTTCTATGCTTTTAATCCACACCTCATAAGATGGCATAATTTAAAATGAATGCATGACAGATTTTCTTGCATAGATCCAAGGGAGAGACAGGGAGAGGAGAAAGTGTAGGAAGTGGTAGTACTGGGGACAATAGCACCAACAGAAGCTGGAAGAGGAGAACGCATGGAAGGAGGGAGCTGAAGAGAAATGTCATTGGTATACACAATTTTGATTGCGGATGTGCCTTTAATTAGTAGATGAACCACAGATAAAGAGAAGAAAAAAGGAAAGGATCCCAGAAACCGGGATTTCAGGCATTAGCTAGAGTGTCAGGTTCCACGGAGAAGGTGTCCTAGTCAATTTCCCATCACTGAGACACTCTATACAGCACCTGTAACTTACAGGAGAAAAGGTTTATTTTGGCTCACAGTTTTTAGGGGATTCCATCTATAGTCCACTGGCTCCAAGGCCGGAAGAGAGTGGTGGGAGGGTCTGCAGAGGAAAGCTGCTCACATCATGGCACCAGGAACCAGAGAACAAAGTGGCCTGCCTCTGACTAGGCCCTGCCTTCAAATAGCAAGTCAGCTGTAAACTTATCAGTGGATTAGTATAGCACCCCATAATCTGAGGCTTTCAAGGAACACCCCCCAAAGCTAAAACCATAACAGAGGGTGAGTAGGAATAAAGATTAAAAAGTACCCCATCAGAATTATCTTCAGGAGATCGTTAGAAAGAAAATTTCTGTGGAATAATGGGAGGACATGCCAAATCATAGTGAGCTCAAGAGAGGACAGGGGACGGGGTGGGTTGAAAGGGTGAGGTGGGAGGGTAAGCAAAATTTTGGAGTGTGAACTGTGTAGACTGGAGGCCTGGAGTCTTAATATTAATCACCATTGCAAGAGAAGGCTTTGAATATTAATTTGTGAAACACTCTTGATTCAGTTCTATTTTAACTTTCTGGTTTTAAGGAGATAAATTTGTTTTGTAAAGATCCAAATTGTATACAAATAAAATGCAGGTATTATAGCTGGTTTAGAGGGTGGCTGTGTTTGTGCATAAAGACTAAGGAGGAATTTTCTACTGAGTAAACCTTTCTGAGTTAAGGCACACAATAAGTTTATCCTGACAGTATGAATATTAGGAGACGTGAGCATCTTTTATGCACCCAATATTATCTCTAAGTAAGAGCCTTTGCAGCATTTCTCCAAACTTATGGTACTTACTGGGCCTTGTGACTCAAACGTGTTTCATGTACTGCCTTAAGACTTATGTTCCAGCATGTTTGGAATCATTTAAGTGCTTAGTAATTCTCCTCTTCCTCTGTTGACATCTGGAGAAATCCATTCTCATTTTCAGGCACTTTGTCTACAATTTTAATAATGAGAGAGGCTTTGTCAAGAGACATTTAGTGTTTGCTTACTGAGAGCAATGTTACTATTTCTTATTACTTGATTCATAGTTTCCCAGTAATGGAAGTCTTTGAAAGTAAACACATATAATAACCTACTTGTATGAAGATCTCAAAGGAATCTAATCAATTCTGATGAAACCAACATGAAAAACTATTGTGGTTGCTAATAAAAAATAATTTAATTCTTTTATCAGTTTACCTAATAGGCATTGAGTTTCTGCTTACAATTAATACCTAAAATGTATAAAGTTCTGCTTCCTGAGAAATGTGCTGTCCAGCTGTGATCAAAAGATGTAAGACAGTAAGTGATGGGTTCACTCTGGTCAGCAGTGACAGAACTAGAATAAATGTGACCACCCAGAAGAGACTATTTTCAAGGAGAAAATCCCTTGTCTCACCTCCATCTACCCAGATGTCACTGTCATTTTGCAAATTGTTCCTCTTTACTTCTTGCTGTGATTTGAAGGTGTCCCCAAAGTTCATGTGTTAGAAATTTATTTTCCAAATGCATATGCTAATATTTGGTGGTAGGACCTGTGTATGGCAATTGTTTTCATAAATGGATAATCCATTCGTGAATTAATGGCTTACTGAGGTAGTGGTTTTGTTATAAAAGAAAACTCTCTCTGATGCCCTCATTCTGTTTTAAGATGAAATACTCTCAGCCATTTTGTGAACTAACAAGAAGGCATTCACCAGATGCTAGCAGATGCTCTTGGACTTCCCAAACTCCAGAACCAAGAGCTAAATAAACTTCTCTTCTTTCCCCAGGATATGGTATTCATTATAATAACAGAAAACAAAGACACTTGCCTGTGGTACTGTTCTCTATTATGGTTTTGCACATCTCAGACTCACTAAGCAATTTAGAAAGCAAACTATCCTCCTACATATTTAGCAGAGCAATCAAAGACTGCGCAAATGTTTGTTGAATAGTAATAAGAGTAGTTAACATTGATTGAGATTTTACTATGCACCAGAGAGTGTGCTGACTTTTATATACAATCTTCACATCTTATTAAGAGAAAAAATAAGAACATGTGATAAGAAAAAGACTAGGACCTAATGTCTTGGTTAAAGATATTTTGATGACAAATAAGAGAAACTCACCCAAGATCATTTGAAGTTGAGGGTGAAATGGGAATTTATTGGGAGGTTTTAAAAATATTTTATAGAAACCAATGGCAGGAATTAAATCTAAGTTTCTGTAGGTACTGTTAACCGGTAAACTATTTGGGATATAAGTTATATTAAGTAATTTATCTTCTCCTCTCCTCTCTTCTCTCCACTCCCTTCCCTTACCCCTCTTCTCCTTCCTTCCCTCCCTTGTTGTTCCTTTATATTCCTTCCTTCCCTCGTTGTTCCTTCATATTCCTTCCTTCCCTCTCCTTGTTGTTTCTTCATATTCTAGTCATTCTATATTTATGCTTTGCTGATTAGCATGCATGTAGTGCCACAGGATCACACCATAAGGTCAACCTCAGATTAGCGTCACTCCAGTTAGGCCAAAGAGCCTAGACTGACAGTGGCGCCTAAGTTCCAAATCCATATCCTAGGGTACACTCTGATTGTTCCTGTTTGGATCAGGTACTCAAGCCTGGGCTAACCTGCTGTGTCAGGTCTGTCACGTCATATTACAGACATGGTGGCTTGGGGCTCATGCTCGTGGATGGGGCCAGGTACTTCTTACAAAAGAATAAGGGCTCAGTGTATATTCTACACTGTACTAGCTAAAACTGGATAAGAAAATGAGCCCATAATGTGAAGTGAGATCAGTCAGATATACACACTTAAACATCGAATGGTTTCTCTTATATGAGAAACCCAAAGTATAAATGAAGAGCATAATAAAAAAAATAGATAATAGGAAACAAGGAGATAGATCTTTTGCAAATGGGAAGGGACCAAGAGATGGGAGGAGGTTTAAAAAGAATTAAAATGTGCATGTACATGTACCTACTACCTACAATGAGTATATTCATCATGTACTGTAAACTTGTACCAATAAAAATAAAGTTTTAAAAGAATTAATAATTATATAATGAACAAAGTTTGGTAATTAATTGAATGTGGGAATGATACAAAAGAAGGAATTGGAAGTTCTCTGTTAAGAAACAAAGAGGGTGAAGAAGGAGACCCTTCCCACTAGTGTGGTAGGCAGAGAAAGATGAGGGAGAGGAGTCTTTCAAAGAACGTGATGACCAGAAATCCCTCTTACTAAGCAAAACACACACCTATCTAAAGTTTCTGTGCAGGATGGTGAGTTGTGGGTCTTGGCATATGGACATCACACTCATAAAAGAATTCCAGTCAAGTGGAATTGACTTAAAAACCAGGCTTTTCTTCTCCCACCCATCTTCTGTTCTCACTCCCAGAGGTACTGGTTTCTTAGGCATCTTTCTAGGAAATTTATATACACACAGATATACATGTTTATAGATATCTTCAAAATCCCAAATATATTCTCTGAACTCTACTGTCTACTGAAAGCAAACCACCATGAAGACAAACATATGAGCAGAATTAGATTTGGTACAATTCTGTTACAAATGCAGACTCAAAATTTGTCTCTCTGACTATGGTTTCTCCTCATCCCACTCTACCCAGATGAATTTCTCTAGCTGTTTTCCAAAAATACTGATTTCCACATGTTCTTAACCAAAGTGTTTATGATGTTGTCTATATTTCCAAATTTCTCTAGCTAACTTTCAGAGTTTTTAAAATCATGTTCCTTTCTATCTGTTGGAATATCTGACGATATTATTCATTTTATCATTGTTATATTTGCAAATTTAAATCTAGAGGCTTGCCTACAGAAGATCAATTTTTTTTTCTTTTGAGAAATACCACACTTAGTCCCATCTCTGGACCTCTGCTTATGTTGTTTTTCTGGAAGATCTTTTCTCTGCTCCACCTCAGGAAGTGTCCCTTTCTGTTATGTTTAGTCCTTGAGTAGCACAGGTGAGGAAGTTGGTCCTACAATGATTAAGTAATTTCCTACATGTCTCATGTCTATTTTGTGGCAAAGATAAAACTTAATGTGTAGCCTAACACACTAGTCTTTGCTTTAAACCATGCTCTTTTAAACTAGATTCCCGTAATTGTTTCACTATACCTCTATCCCAAGCTGCCATGAAGAACAGAATAGGTTAAGTGAGGTTTACTAGGTTTATCCATCTAACCTGTGAACAGGTAGAATAGTAGAATAAGGTCATAGTTCATCCTGCAGTGGGTAGTCCATGCTGCTGATCAGTGCTCAAGTATGACAGCTGAGCTAAACAACCTTGGTAAGTCCCTTTCTACCTTATCATCTGTAAATGGGGCTAGTATTTCTTGCACACTTGAGTGGAGAGAAAGATTTTTTTGTCTACATAGGGAGAATGACCTTGCATTTGGGATCATGATGGCCCATTTTCCATTTCTTCCTCTCCTTGTTACCAAATATAAAGTATGAAAATTAACAATAATTATGTAAAGTGGGATAGAGTGGATGCTCAATGAATTTTGCTTTACTCATTTTCCCAGTAACTCAATCCTTCGAAGACTTGCCCGAACCGATGAACACCATTATTCATACCTACTCCACCTTCTTCACCCCAAAACCTGCTTCTCACTTCCACTCCACCCTAAGCTTTCTCATTCTTGCCCTTTGCATCTTCTTAAATGCTCATCTGCCTGAATTATTGTAAACTATCTGTTCCAGATACTCATCTGGGTAAGGATACTTACCTTTTCATTACCTTACTTTCTAATGCTGAACATTTATCTGAATAACTTCTCTTCTTTGCCACCTTACTCTGGCTATAATACTCTGTATACTTAGGGGCATCCTGATACTACTAAGTTCCTCATCCATTCCTATCAAGGGAACAAGAGTCCACAATTTGCCATTTCACATTCTGGCTTATTATAGCTTCTACCCGGGTCAGATCGCTGTGGCTCAGGATTACATTGTGATTTTCACCAGGCCTCACATGTTTTTTTTTTTTGTGGGCCCTCCTCTGCAAAAAATTAAAAAAAATAGATTTTACAATTGTGATGGTAGAAAAATAAATACAGTCTTGGCTCAATTTGTTATCTGTCATTAATATTATATTCATATTTTTCTTCTGATTTTTGCTTAAGAATAACTAAAACATTTTCTCAGGTCCCTAAAGCACTGTGGATCCTATGTGTTATGCATTCCATGTCTAGATGATAACTTGGCCTGTAAAGAGTCTAGTGTTGAGTCCAGTTGTGTCATAGACTAGAGACATATCAAAGACAAAAAGGGGTATATGTTACTAAAAGAAAATTCACTCTTTGGTCTAGCTATAGGGAGTGATTTGATTTGTCATTTTAGATCTCAAAGCCTCATTTCTACTGTTTTCTTTCAAACCTATATTTTGCAGAGTGGATCCTTATAGCCTCTTTTTGACCTACCCTTTCTCAGTGGATTTATTTTAAGAAGATGGCTCTGTCAGAGCTTGGAGAAGCTGCAGCCTTCCTCAGAAGAAGTGAGGGTGACTTGCTTTTGATACCGGACATGGCTTTTGATGATAAGAATTGTAGTGGTGGCTTTATTTTATTACTTCAGGGTCACAACTAAGATGCTCGATTGAGAGGCACCATCAGTTCTGGAGCCAAACTTATTTCCTTAGGGTGCAATCAGCCTCTATGAATCTCTGAGTTTGAACAAGTGAGATACTCGTAGTGTCCAGGCTAAGAATGGGAGTTTTCAAGAAAAGAGGACGGTGGCTGGAAGGCAGCCCAGGTCTAGGACCTACTTACTTAGTTCTCAGACAGATTTTCTTATCCAGGAGCCACTATTACCATACTTACGGCCCAAGGACATAAACAAAGCTTTCTCAGAAATGTCTTAATTATCAGTGAATAAATGCCTAAATAGAGAAAGGGGACTATGACTTACTCTAGAGGTGGAGTTTGTACACTGAAGAAGAAGGTGGATGTATTAGTTACCTTTCTAGAGTCAATGGTTTTGCAAGAGAGCACACTTAATACAGGACATTCACAAGTTACAACATCCATCCATAAACCAAATGCAGGAAGAGTGCTGAATGTCTGTCTATGCACTGGAGATCCAATCAAGGGCTGGGAGCCCATGGCATCCGTATCCGCACTAAATGGCTAAAGAAATCTTTGCTGAAACCAGGATATGATGCTTACAGCAGAGATGAAGACCAAAGCTCCCCTGAAGCAACAGTAGTCATCCTTAATGACAGCAAGGTCCCAAGCTCTTTCTGCGATGAGAATAGCTGAGTTTCCTTCAGGAGAACCAGCTGCAGCAGAGCTTCTCCTGGGAAATAGCCAGCAACTATCTTCTGCTCCCATTCTCCTTTATGCTGTATCAGCAATAGTTCTGAGGTGGATCCTCTATGCCCAGAATCACACCAACTCTGTCCAGCTGGGTGTTCCTGTTCAAGTTGACCATATCAGTCCACCACAGTAGGAAAAGACTCTAGAAAGGCTGGAAAATAGTAATTAATTTCTGCTCCTGTTTTGAATTTCTCTGTGTTGGAACTTGGCCTTCTGGTGGTGGTCTTCTAGCTCAGCAGGTTTAGTAAACCAACGGTAAAAAAAACATAATCAAGAGACCTTCTCACTGTGACTCACAGTTTCAACCAAGGACAAAGTTAACATGATTTAGTCTTAATATAAAGACCAAGTTCTACACTGAAATCTCTAAAAAGTACATTTTCCCCTCTCCTTTTACATATCTGGGCTCCATGGTCATTCTCTGAATTTCAGCTAATTGGAAATTTAGAAGTCAGAGTCACAGTATAATCTAGCATCAGGTCACCAATGTGTTTTTATTCCAATATTATTCAACAGTGCAACATAAAAAATATTGTTCTAGTCATCAGAATTAGTCAATATTAGATTTTAGTATGACCAATTATAATTCAAGCCAGTTATGTAGGACATTATATTTCCATCAGAGACCAACCTGTCCTGGATAAGTTCCCAGTTTCCAGTCATTGAATTTCATTACTATCATTGGATTTGAGAGCAGTTAATTATAATCCATCAAATCAAATACAATAATAGAATAATCCCTGAGGTAAGAACTGGTCACATCGAGGCTTATCACACATTGTTAGGTAACTAAGGACAAGATGATAGTGGTACCAGGAGAAAAATCAATACTGGGCCAAAGCATTAAAGATAATTGGACAATTAATTTACAGATTCAGCATTATAAAATTATTTAAAGTATAGTGGTCAACATAATTTTCAATTAATTTTTTTGAACAGACAATTCTTCCTCATAGAAATGTGCTGGCAGCAAAAAGATGAAAGTCATCAGAAGTTGTTCAACAACTTGTGCTAGTAGGCAATGGATTTTGCTGTTTTAAACTCAGACCAAATGGAAATAGTGTGATAATGAGTATTTCCCCGGTAGTATTGGCTTCACATTCTTTGTCGTTGACCATTTCTGACTATGTAATTAGGGCAAAGAACTTCACCTTATTGAGCCTTGGTTTTCTTACCTGCCAAATGGAGATAATAATGCTTGCTCTGTGTACCTTCCTCCATGGCTGTGAAGAGCAAATGAGGCTATTAACTTGGAAAGAAAACATAATGCATTATAATAATACCTAGGAAAGAAATCTAGAACTATTGAGTGTCAGGGAGGGAGCACAGTGGTTTTAGAGATAAAGATGAAACACCATTCCAAACTAAACGTAAATGATTTTCTGTTAGAAGTAAAAAATCTATTTAACATAGTTATGAGGCTGAACACATTATAATCCTAATTTTGTTCAGTACTATAGTTGGTTCCCTCTGAGTTGCTTGCTTATGGTTGATTTAAAATTTTTTTCTTATACATTTTAAGATTCCTCCAATAAATGCGTGTCATCTTCATATTATACAAGATATTTAAGTGTCTCCAAATGTGAAATAATGTAGGCAAAATCCTCCTCACTATTCAGATGAGAAAACCGAAGCCCAGAGAAATAAGGTGATTGCTTTACATTTAGCAAGGCCAAGGTTAAAATCCAGATTGCCTAACTCAAATACATTGTTACCTGAATTTTCAGCTCTGCATTGTTCATAATCATAAGAAATTAAAAGTTCACTGAGTTTATGTGTTTCGTTTTTTAAAAACATCCTTGTCAGGGCCCAAGCCTCAGATAGTGAGTGATTTCTAAATATACTTCTTTCACATTGTTTCCAGGGGTGATGAAATAAAGAGCTCATCATGGAGGAGGTGGTAAGCCTGCTCCTTGAGGGAAAATTGGAGAAAGAAAATCTCAGCATTGGGTGGCAGAAGCATGCTGTAATGAAGAAACACTGATTTAAGAGATAGCTATTGTAATTTATAGAGTCATTTTTCTAATGGCTGACACTAATTAGCTATGTGATTATGGTGTGACTGTGGGCAACTACATTGCTTTTCCCAGCTTATTTTTCTGAGAAAGAATGAAACAGAAAAAAAGAGAAAGAAATAGACACACACACACACACACACACACACACACACACACACACACAGGGTGAGGGGCTTGCCAGGTGATTTTCAAATTTCTTTCAAGTGATAATAGTGTTTTGAAATGCAGAGCATTTACCTTAAGCTCTGCATTTCAAAATACCTTATTTGTGTTTACAAAATGTATGCTAAAAGGATATTTTTCAAAAACAAGCATATATTCACAGACATAACCCAAAGGAAAATTAGTGTTTGCAAAAAGTACTTAAAGCGAAACCAGTATTTGCGCATAAACAAGCAGAAAGTCAATGTATTAGATGGCAAAATAAAATCTTCTTGCCAAGCACTTTTAGTGGAACATTATTTGTAATCAGGAGAACAGAGAAGGCAGTACATTGCAGACTGTAATAACAAGAAGATGGCGAACACAAGAATTCCTTGCAGAGACAAGGGTAGTGTAGAAGTGGTGAATGGTGCCCAATTTCATTGCCTCCTTTGAACAAAGCCCTTCCGCAGTACTGTTTTCTCCCCTGGAGAAAACATCTGGTGTAGGCCACCTTTCCTGCACCAGTGAGGCTTCTCTAGTTTTTGTGACTCATATGCTATAGGTGGTGATGGCAAGTGAGTTGACATTACACATTAGTGCCATAGTTGCAGTTTCACTTGTATCTTCCTTAACTGTGAGCTAGGATTTCCACCCTTCCAGCCAGATACTCTCTGCTCTCCCTTCCTCCTCCCTGCCTGAGGAGCTGTGATATGGGGACTTCTGTGATCTGCTCAAACTCATTTTCCTTTAAAGACATATTTCTTACTTACTTCACTGTCTATCTGCCTCAGGTGGGTGAGAAGATGAGAAGTGTTTAAGTGAGCCTGGAGAAGGTGCCTCAGATTGCAAGACTTATGACTCATTTCACCTAAAATCTTTTATGGGTTAACCACCTTGTGGAGGGCTTCTTTGCTTAGAGATGGGGTGCAAGGTGAGGAGGCTGAAGAGAGAAAAGTAACATATGGGGGAAATATGAGTTGGTTTTATTATATGAGAAAAATAAATGACACTGTCTTCTAAATATCCCCTCTAAGTTTAGCATGCCATTCTCTTAGAAGACTTCCACTCAAAGATTAAAAATGTAATCTAAAGAAATACTGGAGGACAGGATCTAAAAGGATTTTTTGTGGGAGGAGGTGTTAGAGAAGGGAAAAAGCAACACCCAAGGGCCTGGGGTTGTGAGCAGAAGTAGTGACGTGATTGAGACAGGTGGGTAAGTTTTCCGGAGATTTTGATAGATAACATTTTTGCATCAAAATGGTTTATGGGGTTCCCAAGCCTGTGCTTGCTGAGATATTTCTTGTGCCTACATGGTCATTGCGTGAGTGTATCTTCAGGGCAAACATTCAGAATTATATATATTGGTGGCTCCAAATTAACAAGCAGACTTACCAGGAACAAGACCATAACTATCAATATGAAAATACCTAATGGCTATGTATTTCTCCAAGTATTGTGGTTACCATTCATTTTTTTTCCTCTATAGGAAAGAAGAAATGCTGGATTTGTGATGGGAAGAACACCTACATTGAAGCTGAGGTTAAAGGGAGTGAAGATGATGGAAAAATTATTGTTGAGACAAAGGATGGAAGGGTAAAAGACTATTTCCTCTTGAGAATGGCTCTGTTCTCTGTTTCATCAAATCTCCTTTCTGTGGTGTTTTTATTACAGACTAGTTTGGAGACCTCACTTGTCTTTAAGGGGCTCCTTCACTTACTATAAAGATTTAATGAAAAACATTGAATAAATCAGAGTAAAAAGATTGGGTGGCAGATATTAACTCTAGAACTCACAGCCATTTCTACTTCTTTCATCCATGTATCAAGTTCTTTTGTTAAAAGTGCCCCTTGGAATGAATAATGACCTATAGACCTCTGAAGCAAGCTGTGTTTGTAAGATCAAGAAAGAGATGTCTAAATTGAATACAAATAGCATAGTTTCAGAGAAGCAAAGGGATGGGAGAATGCTCAGTTAAAGTTATGAGAAATGCTAGAAAAAGATTGAGAGCTTGGAGAAAGCCTTGGATTTCAGGTGTAGAAAGTCATCGTTGAAAGACAAGATTAGGCCAAGTATTGAGGCATAAGACTATAAACATTCATAGAGGGAATATACAGTGAAACTGTAACAATCCCCAGTCCCTCCTGCCTGTCATCAGAACAATGGAAGGAGCATTGTAGTATTGAGAAGACAGACCTCTCAGCTACTTTGCCTGTATCACTGCCTTCGAGTAACCTGCAAGCCATATGGCATGATCTGGGCCCCATTTCCACCCTAACTTCGACGGTGCCTTGAAGATTTTATAGATGATTCCTTGCGCTTCTCTAAATTATTTCCAATTGTGTTCCTTCCCAACCCCATATCAAGTCACATCTTACAGTGCACAGGTTATCTTTATTTTAAGAGAGTTTGTCTTTTTCATGCTCTGTGCATTTAGGTAACTTATGATCTAATAGAATGCCCTTTGAGTTGTCAAATTCTGGAAGCCACTCATAAATATTGCTTATGGTGCTTGCATATGCCTTTCTGAAAACCAGTATCTGTATTTAAAACAATCCAAAATTTGGTAGATTATTTATATAATAAGTAATGGAACCAAGGAAAGAAAGTTGTCTTTTTTAACAGGAATATGAATAGGTAAGCGAGGAAAAATGCAGAGTTTTCTAATCTAGTAAGCTAACGATATACAGGGCTATTTAGCCTTGAGACATGTTTGTAGAAGAGAAAAAGCAAAAAGCAGATCTAAATGTCTCTTGTCTTTTTTCTATCATTATTTGTGCCATTTTTTTTTTCTTGGCGATACTGGGGATTGAACCAAGAGCTTTAGATATGCTAAGCCATCACTCTACCACTGAACTACCACCCTAGCCTACTGTGCCAATTTAAAAAAAAAATTTTATTCAGGTAAAATTTATGTACCACGTAGTTCACCTCCTTAAAGCTTACATTTCAACAGTTTTTAATTAATACATCTAAAGAAATGTGCAACCATCGCCATGATCTAATTTTAGAATATTTTAATTACCCAAAAAAGAAACATTGTGCTTATTAGCAATTAGTCCTCCTTTTCTCCTTGCCCACCAATTCCAGGCAATGATTAATCTACTTTCTGTCTATAGATTTGCCTATTTTGGTCATTTCAGATAACTGGGATCACACAATAGATTATCTTTTGTGTCTGGCTGTTTTCTTTCAGCATAATATTTTTCAAGTTTATTCATTTTATAGCACATGTGAATACTTAGTTCTTTTTTATAGCTAAATAATGTACCCTTTTATAGAAATACCCTATTTTGTTTATTTATCCATCAGTTGATGGTAATTTGGGTTGTTTACATATTTTGGCCACTGTGAGTAATGCTGCTATAAGCATGATGTGAAAGTTTTCATGTGGTTGTATGTTTTCATTTCTCTTGGGTATAGATCTAATAGTAAAATTTCTGGAATATACAATAACTCTGTGTTTAGCATTTTGAGGAATAGCCATACTGTTGCATAGTGGTGGTACCATTTTATATTCCCACCATTAATGTATAAGATACCCCTCTGTGACCTCAACTCTCCCCATTAGTCCCACCTTTTAAATGTTCCACACCATCTCTCAACATTGTTACCCTGGGGTCATTTTCTGTTATTATAATGAAATACCAGGAGGCTGGGCAATTACATGATATAAACCAGTTTTTTAGCTCACAGTTCTAGAGATTAAGGGCATACCACCAGTATCAGCTTGGCTCTGGTGAGAACCCCTGACCAGTTGCATTACAGTTTAAGAAACACATCCAAGAAGGAGGATTACATCACAAGTCAGGAAGCTACAGGAATCAGGGAGTGGTAAAGCCTTTTAGAACAACCATCTCATGAGAGCTAATTCAGAGTCCCCCAGGAACTCCCTTGATCCATTCCAATTTTGACATCTTTCAGTGACCTAAGCATCTCTCCTTAGGCCCCACCTCATTAATGTCCTACACTGCCTCCCAACTTTGCCGAAGTATGGACCACCTTTCTAACATGTGAACTACTGGGGGGCACACCTAAAAGACATCCAAATGATAGCAAGTTGTAAGAGTTCTTTTTCACTTTATGGATTAAGTTCCTTATCAGAAATATTATTTACAAATGTATTTTCTCAGTCTACAAATTGTTTTCATTTTCTTTTTTTTATAAGTATATATGTGCAGTATATAATGTATATATTCCTCATGGGGAGTTGGTGCATGTACATAATATATTTTAACTCCTTTTTCATCCCTTTTCTCTTCCCTCCCTCTCAACCCACCCATTGCTTGATTCCCTTCCTGGGACATCAATAGAGGAGCCCATCATATATTATATGGCTTTGTACTCTCAGAGCTCATCAGGGTCAGTGAAGAACTACAAGATGCTACAGGGTCATTATAAGGTAGAAAATATTGATTTAGCAAAAATGTGCTTTTATTCATCTTAGGAAAGGAGAAGGCTTTGATAGGGAGAACACCTGCTTCTTACATGAGAGTTGGTTTAATCTCTTCTGGCCTAATACCCTAAGGAAGCACTTTTTACTCTGAATATTATTTCCAGTGCATGCAACATGAGTAAGCATAGGAGAAACAGGGGGATATGGCTTATTTTTGCCTCTTCTCTTCAGAGCCTGAGTGTCAAGGAGGAAAACATCCAACCAATGAATTCTGCGAAGTTTGACACAATTGAAGACATGGAGATGCTAACTCACCAGTGAAGCATCTGTGCTACACACCCTGAAGAGGCACTAGACCACTGGATGATCTGCGTGTGTACATCTGTTTTACTGGCAAAATAACATCCTGTTGCTCCCAGCCTCTCCTGCATCATATCTTACATTTAATTCAAGCATACTACATGGAAACAGTCCTTGAGGAACACCCATTGGGGAGGAACTTGTCTTAGTATTTCTTCAACTTGATTTTGTTGGGATTCAAGTCCCTTTCCACAGGTCATCATTCTAAGTGAAAATCAGGAAGCCTGGAAACTGATAGACCAGAGTCCAAGTGCTAGCTCTTTTACTTAATATTTAAGGTTCGTTTTTAAAAATTTTTCAGTAGAAAATATATTTGAGATGTTTCACTTTTGAAAAAAGTGAAAAGATAAAAATGGAGGATCCTTGTGTTCATGAACATGTACACAACATGTACACAGCCACCCGTGCATGCCTGTGTAGAGATATACAAATACACATTTAAAAGGACTCATTGAGTAGCTTATATGACAGTCTGGGCATTAGGGAAAGAGATGAGTTGAGCCCCTAAAGTGTCCTTATGTTCTTGGTAGCAATTGTTACCCTGATTTTCAGGAAGGTTTATGTCATCTTTACCACTAGACTATGAACACCTCGAAGGTATGCCAGAATTCTGTCATTCTTGATTTGGCTTGGAGGCAATTGATAAACACTTCTTAATGAATCAGAAAAAGATAAACTGTCCCATTTATAGGCCCAGTGATACTAAACACTACTAAGACCACGATGGGTTGGTAGACATGGAACATGTGTTCCTCTTGCGAATGCATCTGCTGCTCCATGCATGGAGGTCTAAAAGCAGTATCCAAGCCTATCTTGACAGTGTGTGAAATGCTTCTGCCAGGAGCAGCTGAGGGAGATGGAGTTGTAACAAAATTAACACAACTGGGGTGATTTAAAACAATAAATATTTATTCTCTTACAGTTCCTGAGGCCACAAATCCAATATCAAGTCAAATCAGCAGGGTTGCACTCCCTCTGTAAGGTCTGGAGGAGAATCATTCTCTGTTTTTTCCAGATTTCAGGGTTATTAGCATTCTTTGTGGCCACACTCACTTCAATCTCTGCCTCCATCTTTATATATCACCTTTTCTTGTGTGTGTCTCTAGTAAGGAGATCAGTCATTAAATTTAAGCCCCATGGGAATGTCAGTCTTCAAGTCCTTAACTTGATTAAACCTATAAAGATTCTTTTTCCAAATAAAATTACGTTCACAGTTTCCAGGGATTAGGTTATAAATATATCTTTTGGGGAGCCACAATTCAACCACTTCATTGACCAAAGCATCCACATGAGCCATTTATTCCTCATCAGTGTCCTAACAGTCAAGTTCCTAATCTTGCTGAGGCAGTGATTCCCTTCTGCCTCAAATGCCTGATGGCTGGTTACTGAAATCCCTGCTGGCCTGCTGTTAGCATTCTGTCTTCAAAAGCTATATGTGTCAGACATGTTAGTAGTTAGCAGATCTCCCAGGGGACAGGTAATCCCAGGTGCTGATGTTAGGCTGACCTGGTTCTGTCTTCCCTATTTAGAAAGTTCCTTCTTTATAAGAATCAAAAGCTGTGTTCTTTTGTGTTCCTTTTATAAGTAAATATTCAAGCAAATATTCCCAGCTAGAAGAAGAGATGACAGACCTGGAAGTATTTCTAATCTATTTTCTAAAGTCTAATCTTTCCTTAGACATATTCAGGTCTCTCCTGTGTGACCCTAAACCCTTACAAGTGGCTTCCAGTGTATCAGAAAGAAGTCCTGGCTGCCTACAGAAGGAAGAGGTACTCAGAGCCCCCCGCCCCCAACTTCACATCTTTGCTGTTGCTGATAATGCCTTTCAGGATATGCTTCACAGTGAGTGACTGCCCTACAAAATGAAAAATAGAAATATCTGATCTACTTTTTCTGTACCTCCTAGGGCTGTTGGGACAATTAGCTTGTACGTCAAAGTGAAATAGTGCATCTGTAGTGCTGGGCTGGTGGCTGGCCCAGAGTGAGCCCCTGTAGATTTCAGCTTTTATTACATAAAGCATTTGCTGTACTGACACAAAGACGCTACTCTATAGCTATTATTACATGATGATTGTTAAAAGGCTTAAAAAGGGAAAATGTTAACCATTAGTTGATTACTGTTTTTATTTAGAGAAAAGAAATAAGCCTAAAATTTATGTTATTCTGATCAGCACACATAGAAAAACAATATTATCACACTGTTTGAATGGTACTTTTTACTAAGCAAATGAAGCAAATGCTTTCCCTGTGTCTGACTTCAAACAGAAGGTAAGGAAATTGTAAATAAATTTACACCAATACAGAAGCCTCTAGTATAAAAGTCTTCTGGTATTTTTTTTTTCTTTTGTAAATTGTGAGAACCAGTCTATACTGCTCACGTAAGTGTGTTACCTTGTTTGGCTTTTTGGTCAGCATTAAGTTTCAATGGGAATAGTACCTATGTGTCACTGAAAATGCAACTTAAATTTAGCATGTTTGAATTGTTCGGTCTTTAAATGCAGAACACATTCTTACAAGAATAAGATACAGTACTCAGCACATTGTCATAAGGCTTTAGTCAGTGATTCCTCCAAATATGGTGCCTTTACCATTTAAAGAGACCTTTTGAAACTACAGTGCACAAGCTGGGCTCAGGCACCTTGTTGGTGGAGAGAGTTCCACCCTCCCAAATGATCACTTTCAAAGGTCTCTGTACTGGCTAATTAAGAAGAGAGGCTGAAAGTCCATTGTGGCCATGGAACAGACAACATGCTGTTGTGGGTGGCCATATCGGGACAGGCCATTTTACAGTGAGCAGTGAGAACTAAAAGACTTAGAGTGATGAAGAAAGAGGATGAAAGGGAAGGAAAGAAAGGACCTTAGCGATACTGTATTGCTTGTTAATTTTGATGGAAAGAACACAGGCAAAGCAGGAGAATATCAGCAGGTGACTAGGATTCAAGAGGCTGTGAAGTGCACCTTCCTATGCAATAGCCTTTGTCTGTAATAATGATGCCACCTTTCATTGGACCCTCCATTGGCTTCTCCTATCCCACGAGGGATCTTGGGCCTCAGAATCTTAGAGCTAGAGGGTAGAGTTTAGTTCTTTGCTTATAGGATAGACAGATACTGAATTTCATATTGATAAAGACAGGCTTTTGTCCTAAGATGATTTGAATGACAAGCATATCCATTTCTAAAAATTACTGGATAAAGTTAGCTAGTTATGAAAGGTAAAGGGGGATCCTTCTTCATAATTGCCTGGTGAAATGATCGGTAGGCTCTCTTTTGAGAAGAGGGTTGGATTTGATCAGAATTACTTAACTGTATTTTTATCAAATTTCTAATCACAGAGGAGAATCTGGTTCTGGAAAGACTGTGAACACCAAACGTATTATCCAGTATTTTGCCACTGTTGCTACCATGAGTAAATCCAGGAAAATGCAGGTTAAGTGTTTATATAGTGTGCAGGCAGGTGAGATGGCTCCATCTAGTGGATCACAGAAGCTTTGCCCTAACTGCTTATAGGGAATAAGGAGGTGGAAAGAACAACAGAAAAATTAGTAAAATATAAATAAATCTTTTTCATCTTCCCTTTAACCATGAGAGGATCATCAAGTTCTCTAAACTAGTAATATGAAAACATGACTTATATAATTTGTTTCAGATCTGCTTTAGGGTGCATGTACTGCTGTTTTCTTTGTTGGTTGGGTTCTCTGACCATCATACCCTCAGTATTCAAACCATTTTATCTCAAGTGTAAGCTCATCAGTGCCTTGAATGGCCACTTTTGATTTTTATGACTCTGTTTAGCTATAGTGCTATGTCAGATTCTCATAAATAGGTACCAAAGAAGTCTGTCCTTTTATTGACAACTCCTGTGCCACATCGTAAACATGAAGAGAACATACCCTTAACTTTAATGAATTTCAATACTTTGAAGAACTTTACCTTCTCTATTTTTTTAACCTTAGTGATTTTTAATTTCAGTTACTTTGTTTAACTCTATAACAATTTAGTAGGGCTTTATAATAATTTGGGAATAACTAGACCATAAAAATCGGTATAAAAATAAAACTAGGAAGTTGTCTTGAATGGTACTCAGAATCAACGAGTTATTGAGCCATTAGACCTATCATCTTCCCATGCCTCATATTGCTTCCCTCTTCCTTCCTTCCTTCCTTCCTTCCTTCCTTCCTTCCTTCCTTCCTTCCTTTCTTTCTTTCTTTCTTTCTTTCTTTCTTTCTTTCTTTCTTTTTTCCTACTTGCTTTTGTAATTTGATACTGGATATTGCCTGTTGTTTTGCCAAGTAAAAAGTATATCGAAGTAGCCAAGTGGTTCAATTTTTAATTATAGAACATTTCTTTTTTGAGGACCACATTTTCAATTTGGTTGATTTCTTCGGGTATGGCTGGACTCTATTATTCCCTAGAAAAAACTTTGTTTTGATGTACATTTTAGAGTTTTGTTAGTGTACATTGATTGATTTGGAGTTTCATTGCATCTTATAAGATGTTACAAAATGTAGTATGTAATACATAAGATTCTATAGAAATCTTTGATTATGCAGCTGTCTTACTTATTTGAAGGACAGCAAATCCATACTGTATAGAAGGGATGTAACATTTGTAATCTATCTAGTTTTTAATACTACATACTGTATGGTTATTCCTATAAAAATGTATTTGAGGGTGAGTGGAAAACAACAAAACCCTGATGCAATGTGGCTCTTAGTTTGTTATTCAGGCTCACTCTGTGTAAGTGAACTGCTTTGACCTGTTAGCCTGAGTGTGCATGTTTCAAATTCAGCATCATTGCCACTATAAATCATCGCTTGATGTGAACGTCTAAGGTTAGTTAGGTATAGTAGCAAACAAAATTAAAATTTAATAATACCAAAAGTCTGCTATATAATCTCAGAATAAATTTCCAGGTATGAAGATTAGATGAGATGAGAAGATTAATAATAAGGATATATATGCACTGAAGTATGTCTAGAAATAGACTATAGTAGTTACTCTTACTCTTTGTTTGTTTGGTGAATTATCATTTTCTTTTCCCATGTAGGCCAAGGATAACCAAAACAGTAGCATTGCAAGTTCATGAACTCCCATATATCTTCATAGGAACATTGTATATTGAGTCCTGTTCTTTCATTTATCTCTTTTTTTGAATTCCCATTTCAAAATAATATTTTATGACAATATTTGAAGGAACTTTTGGCTACTTATTATTAGAGAAAGAGGCTCCATTTAGAAATGGAAAGGTTGCTATATTATAGAATTCTGGTAAAAACTCAGTTACTTTTTTGTGTTCATCTCAGGGGACTTTAGAAGATCAAATCATGCAAGTGAATCCTATCTTGGAAGCACTTGGAAATGCCAAAACTCTAAGAAATGACAATTCTTCTCATTTTGTAAGTAATATGATTTAGCATAAAGAAGGGTCTTTAATTTTTAAACAATGGTAAAACTCATGTCTGAGCATATAGGAATGAAAAAAATCTAGAACATCAAAAAAGATATTCAGTTAAATTCTATAATGTTATTAGAGTCCTCAAAAACTTTTAGGAGGTTTATCACTAAGACAATAAAAGCTACCTATAAATATGTATCTGAGAAACTGCTCAGGGAAATTTCAGGAAGAATGAATTTATTGTAACAGTTTCAGATTTCTTTCTTCTGCTCTAGGGAAGTGCAACAAAGCAAATTATAATAATGTATGTTTGATGGATTTGAAATTCTTTTGTCCTAATTTCTTGTACTCCTCCTAGTCTACTTAGTAAGGATTTCTGAATTCTTTAACTGCAATTATTCTTTGTACTCTTGCCTCTGGCCTACCTATCCCTACATATTTTCACTAGGGATTTTTTTTAATTAAGAAAAAGTATTTTTAAGTAGCTTTTGATAACTACAAGTCAGATGACAGAGGAAGAATTTAGATTTCAAAATTTAGGTTCATAAATCCATTTTGTGCCAAGAATGAGTGGCAAGGAGCCAATATGTAATATGACGAAATGTGTTGAAGGCTTCCTGTTTGAGTTTCTAGGCATAATTAATAATAGCCTCCTGCTGATTTGCTTAGTTCCAGCCAAAGCCTTGGAAGTGTCTTACCACATTTACATCTGTTTGCAGTATTTGCCTGGTCACAGCAGGTGCTACTAGTCCACCTAACAGTTGCTAGATTTGAGATTTGTTAAAGTGCTAAGGCATTTTTTAATGAGATATGAAAGATAAAATGGTGAACAGAAGGAAAAGATGGAACATGAAAGAAGGAAGAGGGAACAAAAAGAACAAAATATAAAAGGAAAAAAATAAAAGAAAGCTGAAGAAAAGTTAAAATAGGGGAGAACAAGTAGAAAGAAAAATGAAGAAGGAAAGAAAGCAACCAAAAGAGAACAAGAACAGATTTGGAAGGACAGAAAGGAAAAAATAAGCATAAAGATGGGATGAAGGAAAGAAGAGATAAAAATCAAGAAGTCCAGTTAAATTCTTTCAATTAATAGTATGTGTGTCTGCATACATATGTATTTATGCAAGTGTGTATGTGTGCAGGTATTCCTGTGTATCTTTGGGTATTTGTGGCTCCCTGTAACACCAAGGAGCCACATATAGGTTCTGGCCACACAAATTTGAGGTTCAGATCCACACAAACAGAGAAGAGCCACATAATGATTTTAAAAAATGAAAGTAAAGTTTATTATCAAAGTACAGCAGATACAAACATAGTCAAATAATATTTTACCGCACAATGAGCCAGAAGATAACACCAAAGATGAAGGATCTTGCATGAGATGGCGCCTTTGGCAGGTGGGAGAGAAAATGCCACGCCACATTTAGTTTCTCAGTTTCTTAAGCACTGCGTTCAGACAAAAGTGACTTGGTGCCAATAGGCCTGTGCAGCTGGAAGAGATCTTCCCAGCCTCGGCTAGAGCCTGGGAACGGTTAGTCCTTTGCGTGTTAACAGTTATCTCTATATATTCCTTTTTCAGGATATAGCCAGCCTGTGCACAGAAAGGCATGCAGCCAAGGTCACTCCAGTGAATGCCACACACTTTGCTAACTCTGGCTCTCCTAACTCTTTCCCTGATACTCCCAGTATCCTATATTGTTAACTTCAAACCCCTCTGTAGTCAGTCTGCTTCCCCTGCCCAGCTGCTGTCCTGCTATGACACCTTCCTCTCATGGGCTGACCTCCAATCTTATTATCCTGCAGACTCTACTTGCCACTAGACAACATCCTCAGCTTCATCTATCACACCAGCACAAAACCACATTTTGCTCTGCTACATCCTGCCTTTTAGCTTTTTATGGAGAAGGAAAGAAGAGTGCTTATCTATTATTTATGCCAAGATGTCTTTCGAGACATAAATCAGGTAATATCATGCCTCTGCCTAAAACCTCCCAATGTCTGCAGAATACACATAAAATAAAGCCCTATTTTTCTTGTATTCTTCATGGCTTACATGATATAGTGCTTTCTTATCTCTTACAGTTGTTTATATTCCCCATTTTCTCTTACCTGCTAAGACACTGCACAACCAACTTTTCTTCTGATTTCAAAACATGCCACATGTTCCTTTTGTTAGAGCTGTTTCCTTCGTCACTTGCCCTCTAGAAGGTATGCTCCATAAGGGTGGGGGCCAAGCCTACTTTTTTTGTGTGGCATCTCCAGTGTGCACCAGGTTTCTTGGATCATAGTGTTTGCCCAGTGAATGTTGAGAGAATGAATCAAAGAATAGTCGAGCAGATATTATATTCCTCATTTTTAGATAAGAACATTGGGGTTCACAGAGATTCTTCAGTGCACACAAGAACACATAGGTAGCAGTTGACAAATCTTAGACCACAAGTCAAGACCACTGCTAATCCTGACAATCTTTCTAGCTCCCTATAGACATTAAATAGGTGCTACTTCAACTCAAACCCATGTTTGCATTTTATTTTTTAGCCTTTGAAGAAGTATATAATGGAGCCATTAAAACTTGTTTGCAAAGTTTGTAGAAGGTGTGAATAGTTTGTGTTTTGTGTCCACCTAGGGAAAATTCATCAGGATGTACTTTGATGGCAAAGGCACTTTCTCAGCTGCAGACATTGAGATCTGTAAGTAGCCACTGCACTCTCTAATTTTTTTCTAAGTTTTTTTAAGAACACCTAAGTATCAATCTTTATTCGTTTTTCAACTACTCAGATTTATTTGAAAAATCTCAGGTGATTCACCAACTGCCTGGGGAGAGGAACTATCACGTATTCTATCTGGAAGAAAAGAACTTCGTGGTATGTATAAAATTCTGGAGCTGAGGGTCATATAGAACAAGAGAAAGAAATATAGTTCAGGGACTAGAAAGTTCTATTAGGACGTCTCTTTGCCTTTTTATACCTCAGTGTATTTAACCTACAATTTAGGTCACTGAACCAATTTACAGCCAATGTTTTATAAGTTTATATGAGTACAAAGTAAAAGGCAACACCTAAATTTGGTAGTTAAAGGAAGACCATTTGGAGGTGGGTATGGATAAGAGGTCAGAGGAGGGATACACCACTTGAGGTGTGTGTCAGTCATTGGGATTTTTATACAGAAGAGGGATTTAGCTGGGGATGTGAATAATGGGAAACAGATTTAACCAGAGTGAAGAGTGGAATGTATTTCCAGAAGGAGCAACAATGTACTCAATACTATGAAAGGGAAAATCAAGATCAGGAAGAGAAGTCCAGGCTGGAGGGGTAGATTTGCATAGAGGTATAGTGGAGATTTTATTCGGTTGGTTTCTGCACTCAGGGAATTAGAAAGGTGTGCGTTTGTGTGTCCTTGTGGTTGGGTGAGGTGTAGGAAGTCATTCATCCTACTGAGAGCAGTATTTAGGATAAGTAAGCTGGTGTGATGAGCAAGACAGCCTGCAAGCAGAAATATTAGAGGGAAGTGATTGCAATAGTCTTAGTGTGAGTTGAGAAGGCTATTACCCAAAGTAGTTCTGTGAGGTTGGGGGAAAAAGGAATGGGTCTGTGGAAGAATAGGCAGGTAATGACAATGACCGAATGTAGGAATGAAGAACAGTGACAACTCAAAGAAATACAGGTTTGACTAAGATAATAGTAGTGCCATAGACAGAATTAAAAAGTAAATCTGGAGGCAAAGGAATAAAATTCATATATTCATCCAACAGACATTAATTGTCAGACTGCTATGTTTATAGCAAGCCCTGCTATGTAGTGTGTGAGTGTGGCAGGTAGAGTGGTAGAGTGTTGAACAGATCAAAGACCATATATATATAGAGAGAGAGAGACCATATATATATAGTACATATACATATATATGATATAGTGTATGTGTGTGTGTGTGTGTGTGTGTGTGTGTGTGTGTATATATATATATATATATATCATATAGTAGCCCAGTGCCATGACTTCTGCTTGTAGTTCCAGCTATTTGTGAGCTGGAAAAACACTTGAGCACAGGAAGTGAGGGCCAGTCTGGGCAACATAGTAAAAACCCCATCTCAAAAAAAAAAAAAAAAAGGCAGAAAGAAAGAAATCTAGATATAATTTCAGAGAATAGTAAGTCTGTAAACAAAACTAAAGTAGTATGAGGGGGATGGAGAGATGGGGTCTGATAGGGTGGTAGGTGGTTACATTTTAGATAAAATAATCAAGTGATTTCTCTCTAAGAAGTAACTAGTTGTGCACACCTAAATGAATGAGGTAGGAAGTAGGCAAATGCTTTCAAGAATAAAATTTTAGGGACAGGGAATGGTGACTACAAAGGCCCCGAGACAGGAATATGTTTTGTTTATTTTCTGTAAGTAATAAGTAGCCATTGTGAGTGGTAGAAGGTAATGTTGGGGAAGATAGGAAGTAGTCAGATCAAAAGTAGCCCCTTCTTGACTGTGTGGGAGGTCTTCAATTTCAAGTGTTATAGGGAGTCATTGGAAGTGAAAAGGGAAGGGGACATAAAAATATTAAGATGTGTTATGTACATGTATCAATTCCCCACCATGAATGTAGTTATTATGTGCTGCAAGTATTTACTAATAAAAATTTTGAAAAATGGAATGGGAGAATTGATAAATTGATTAGATTGAATTTGAGATAAACCATTAAGGACAACATTGCTTCTGTAAGACCAGATGTGGGCTGAAGTTGCAGATGCAGGCTAACAGGTTGATAGGGAAAATTACCCCAGTCCATTTTGTGTAGATTAAGTTTGATAGAAATATAGCAGCATTTGAAATACTTGGTCTTCAATTTCCAAGTGCCCTCACAAGGTAGGAAAAGCTTTGCAAACTATATATTTTCGCTGTAAGTATAACTGTAAGTATAACTAGCAGCTATTTCCTCCTTCCCTCCTTCCTATTCCCTTCTTCATCAATTAAGCTTTGAACAGGATTTATTTTTTATTATTTTAAAAACTGTTTTGTCCTTCCCTTTATTGATCATGTCAAATCTAACATTCCTGACATGGGTTTCTATCTTGTGCAGGCTGTCTGACACATAGGGTTTAATGTGGGAACCAGCTATGACCTCATGTTTTTTTGAGCATCTGTCGTTACTAATGTATAGAGTCACCTGAAGCCTTTGAACTTCTGGGAAAAAATTGTGCTTATCCTGAATTCTTTTACCAGATTGGGTTGGTGCTGCTTAGATTGATTACTATGCAAAGTCTGACATCTAGCGGTCCTAATTGGGTATTGTCAGTTAACTTGTTTAATACCTATTGTGTTTTGGGGAACTATTTCAACAAGTGATTGGGTACTCTTTCTATCCACGTTATGCATCCTGAAGAGTGATATAAGAGCGGACATAGTAACAGTAAGAATATTATGTCCAGATCTCCTGAAATATGAGCATTTGCCTATACTACAAAACAATTTGGTATAAAAATTACAAGCTGTGCCGGGCCTGGTGGCACACACCTGTAATCCCAGCACTTGGTGTGGGGGCTGAGGCAGGAGGATCACCGTGAGGGTGAGGCCAGCTGTGGCTACATAGTGAGTTCAAGGCCAACCTGAAATGCTTAGAGAGACCTTGTCTCAAAAAAAACAAAACAAAAAAAAAAAAAGAAAAGAAAAAGAAAAGAAAGAAAGTAAAAGAAAAAGAAAAAAAATTACAGGCTATGATTATACTGAAAAAGTTGAGGAAAGGAGGCGAAGTGTTACTCCAGGCACATCCGGCCTCTAGCCATGGACACATCTTTCCTGTTGCTCTTATTTGGGTCTAACCCTTATTCAGCCATGACTAAGACCCAGTTCATTGTCTCCTCAGAGAAAACTGTTTTGGAATCCTTTAGCTCTTAATGCAGTTTCTATAGCTTGGTCCTACATATATTAGTCTACCTTTTTCTCTGTTTTTTTTTTTAACCTTCTTCCTTCTTTTTTTTTTATTATACCCATTCTTGTTATTCGACTGGTATATAAACTCCAGGTGGAGAGGTCATTAACCAAAAGGTTCTTGCTTTTTGGAATCCTCGACATTTTGCCTAGTACCCTCCGTGCTTATTTCCTATAGTGTGACACCTTTCATAGTGAAGAAACAACCTATGGAATGGAGGAGTATATTTACAAACCATATATCTGAAAAAGGGTTATTATCCAAGCTACATCAGGAACTCACATAACTCAGTAGCAAGAAAACACACTGATTACAAGTGGACAAAAAAACCTGAAAAGACATTTCTCAAAGGAGGATATGCAAATGGCCAACAGGCTTATGCAAAAAATGCTCAGTATTTTGATCTCAGGTAAATACAAACAAAAATCATCCTGGATAGCACTTCACACCTGTCAGAATGATGACTTAAAATAAATAAGAGATAGCAAGCGTTAGTAAAGATATGAAGAAAAGATCGCCTTTGTACAGTTAGTGGTAATATAAATTGCTATAGCCATATGACAAACGTATGGAGGTTCCTAAACAAATTTAAAATAGAAGTACCATGATTCACAAATCCCATTTATGGGTGCACATCCAGTGGAAATGAAATGAATAACTCAAAGAGATATCTGCACTCTGATGTTAATTGCAGAATTGTTCACATTAGGCAAGATATTAAATCAATCTGAGTGAATCTGTAAATAAATCGTGATATATACACAATGGAATACTATTAGGCCTGAAAAAGTATCCTGCTATTTGCAAAGCATAGATGAAACTGCAGAACATTGCTAAGTTTAAAAAGCCAGGTATAGAAAGATAAATACTATATGATCTCATTCATATATAGAATCCACAAAATCCAAGTTAAGTTCATGAGGTATATTGTACAATGTGGAGACCACAGTTAATAAAAATGTATACTTGAAAATCACTGGAAGTAGATTTTAGAAGTTCTCATCGTAAAAATATGCATGTAAGATAATGGATGAATTAATTAGCTAGATTGAGCCATTTCGAAATGTATACATATATCAGAATATTATGTTGTACAACATAAAATCAAATAGTTTATCGATTGAAAAATACATAAAAATCATCAAAAAAAATTTAAAATTTTGTGGATTATTTTTCCATTAATATTAAGATTATTGTATTTGCCATTGCTTGATTTCCTTTGGGTAGCCCAATTTCTTTTTTAAAAGTTTTGTGAAATAGTTTTATTGACTATTATTGATCTAAAATAATCTGCATCTTTGAAGTGTACAATTGGTAGGCATTGGCCTATGTACATATGTGAAAAACCATTACCTCAATGAAGATAATGCGCCCATTCATGGAAACATTTCCTTGTGATCTTGTATAATCCCTCCTCCCTGTCCCTTCTCACTGGCTGGAGCCCTTTCTTCCAACCCTCCATGCCTGGCCCAGCACTAGTATGCTTTTTGTCCCTATAGATTAGATTGCATTTTCTAGAGTTTTATAAGACAAAATCTTGACATGTATCTTTTTGTCTAGCTGATTTCAGTCAGCATAATTACTTCGAGATTTTTCCATGGTCATTGTTTTGCTTGCTGAATATACAATTTGTTAATCCATTCAACTGCTGATAGATATTTGGCTTGTTTCCAAATGGAGCTGCATAAAATTGGTGTAGCCCAATTTTTTGTTTCTGAGATTTGGGGTTCAGAATAATGCATTTTTACTTTACTGAGTGATAAACAGATAAACAAGACCACCTCAAAAACCATCATGTGGAAATGTTGGGCAATAAGAGGTTGATGAGATTCTGCCAAGTCATTTGATAGTGTGCCACTGACAACCTGCCTTGGCTTCAGCCTGCATTATGTTTCCTCATGAGGTGAATCATGTCAGGAGTCCCAGACAGATCAGCAGTGCACAGCTGAACACGGTAGCTGAGTTATGGACCCCTGAAAGATAAACTCAGCCCCCAAATAGGAAGGACGTGATGTGACAGGACTACACAGCTGATGGTCCCTAGGTGTCCACCCCAAAGTTGGGCTGCTTCATAGCCTTTGAATCTTAGGTTTATTCAACTTACAATGTAACAAACATTTTTATTCTTTGGCCCCCAGCCGTGAATCTAGGCCAAATGGATGTTTTCAAAGTTTTGCTAGCACACATTATCTGCTGCTTTTTTAGAAAAAATACCAATTCAAGCTGCTGCAGTTGAATCTGCTTCTGGCCTTGGCCACCTTAGTCTTCTTTTGGAAAGCTTCAACACATGACTGACAGGTCCATTGAGGGCAACGATTGATGGCAGAAAATAGATTTTATTTTGGCTTGTTATAAGTATGCTACAAACTACAAGAGTAAACTGTGAATATCAGTCCATTGTTTTCTCAGGCCTTGTGGATGTCTCGAAGCTGTGTAACAGATGATTTTCCTACTATAGACATGCTCCTGGTGTCTGCCAATCCCTGTAACTTTTGCATTTGGTCCTCTGGAGTAGTTGCTGTGGAGAGCTTGGATGAGACTGAAGAAGTGTGGGCCACAGAGGTTAAGTCTTGTTAGTTGTCCAAGCAGCATTTGCTGATGGCAACATGAAATGAGAGAAAACATCTGAGCACTCCTTTTTTCTTGAGGGGCCCAGAGAAATGGGCTAACTCTTCCTTTGCTTCTGTCTGAAGTTCATTTCCTATAGAAGTGTACATTGTCCAGAGAGTACATTTGGAACCCTGAAAAAGTAAAAATTTCAACTTAATGACAAACATTTCTTTAATGTATATCTGTACAGTATTTGTTTTTAAACATTTGAGGTTGCTTTTGTAGGCTTATTGTAGTGCTTTTATGTTTTCTGACAAAATTTTGTGATTATATGACATATATAAATTGGTTCTTAGAATTAGCATTTTTACTTTAATCTTTTTCCCCAAAATTCATTTTTTATTAGGACATGTTTGTAGTACATAATGACAAATTCATCATGGGGAATTTGTACATATGCATAACACATCTTAATTCTGTTTTTCTCTTTTGTCTCCTCCCCCCTTCTCTAGCCCTTCTTCCCCTCTTCATTTACAAAAGCTCTATTTTCATTTTTTCCTTATTTTTTTCTTTAAATCCCTTTTCCCTCTGTTCCCTCCCCTCCCCATCTCTTGTTTCCCTTCCCATCTCAATAAGTTCTTTCTACTTCCTAATAGCTAGCCTCCATTTTATTCCTTATTTATACTTTGAGTTTCTTACACAAGAGATACAACAAAATATTTAAACTTGCGTGTCTGATTTATTTTATAAGCATTTTAAGTACCATTACAAACTCTTTACAAACTTTTAAATGGATGTTCAAAGCCAAGTGTGGTGGCTCATGGCTGTAATCCCAGCTCTCAGGAGGCTGAGATAGAAGGATCACCACAAGTTCAAGTTCAAGGCCAGCATGGGATAATAGTGAGTTTAAGGGCAGCCTGGAATACATAGTGAGATCCTGTCTCAAAAAAAAAAAAAAAAGATATTCAATATCTTATCAGGTATTTGTTCTATTGCTTGTTGAACAATTCCCCTAATGTCAGACTCAAGTCTTCTGCTCCCCACCTCCATAGTGGTGAATATCTTTGAAGGTAAATATTTTTTCCTGAATATCAAGATTTATCTTATACTAAATTCCTACAAGTGAAATTACTGAGTAAGGAATATGATTTTTTATACTCTCTTGATATATATTCTTAATTAACCACTAGAAAGATTATCCCATTTTGTCCCTCCTGGAGTATGTAAGAATATACATCTTACCCGGTACAGTGACTTTTTAGATGCAATTCTGTGGTGGTATGGATTTTCTTTTCTTAAATGCTTCCTTTTGCTAGTCTTTGAAATTAATCTGCTCTGCAATAAAATCAAGAGAACTGTGGGATCACAGAAATAAGCAATAGCACCTGCTGCCATAACCAGGAAAGACGAAATAATTGACCTCATATAACCAGTTAGTGATCTGCTTCTGGAAGGGAGGAGAGGCACAGGGTGTTGAAGGAAAGTTCTAAAACTACTAGAAACAAAATGAGCTAAGTCTTGTGCCTTCATAATTTCCTTTTTTTTTTTTTTCATAATTCCCTTTTAACGTGATGAGCAGACTATTGGTGACCAAGTGCTAGTAAGGCCTATTTGCATTGATTTGAATGAAGCTGTCACACCCAAGGTCTTGGGGCTTTATATCATTTCTGCTAGCCTGAAGCCCCGTGTAGAGAGGTGTGACAAACAGCAGACTATGTTGCTTACTGCAGCCATTGGGACAGGAAGACAGGACATTTGTTTCTCTTTTTACAGCAAGCCATGGACAGCTTGGGCTTTCTTCCTGAGGAGAAGTATGGGTGCTTTAAACTCACTGGAGCCATCATGCACTTTGGAAATATGAAATTTAAACAAAAACCCAGAGAAGAGCAACTGGAAGTAGATGGTGCAGAAAGTAAGAATTACTTTGAAGACTGGCTTACATTTCTATTCAAATCCCTGATTCCAGGCCCATCCCTTTTGGTTTGCAGTTAATTTCCCTTTTGGGTTTTTTGAAAATAATATCATCTTCCAAAGTTACTGTTTTTAAAAATAATTTCTCAACCACCATTCTGACATACTGTTCCCCTACTGCAGAATAAGAAGCATCTCTCAAATAGTAATTGATGATGCTTGTGAATTTCTTATACTTCTGTGAAAGAGGAGTAACTAACACTGTGTACCTTTAGTGCGTACACTGTGGGAAAAACAGAAAGGAACAAATGACTGTAAAATGTATTAAGTGACATAATGGAGGTGTGAACATAGACCACTGGAATTTCAAAGGCATGGTAACTGCACAGAAGTGAAAGGATAAAGCTTCATTTTCTGTTACTTTTCACATGTTCAAAATCTAGAGTTTTACCTGCTTACCAAAAATATTTGAGGTATATCACAATCCATATTCTGTGTACTGTGATCATTAAATTAGAAAACCACAAATATGCACTCAAGAAAGCATATGAGTAGTCACTGCACTTACTAAATTTAAAATTAAAATTCCTTGCAACTGAAAGAAAAAGAGGAAACACAGTCATTCAAATCTTTCAACAAATTTTAAAAATTTTATGTTTTAAGTGTGATAAAACATACATAACATACAATTTGTCATATTAGCTATTTTTTTAAGTGTATAGCTTAGTGGTATTAATTTCACTCATATTGTGGTGTAACCACTACTTCCATGTCATGGCATACATCCATATGTCATGCCTTTTATGGCTGAGTAATATTCCCCTGTATGAATACATTGCATTTTATTTATTCAATAGTTGATGGGCATTTGACCCCCCTCAACCTTTTGACCTTACGAATAATGCTTCTAGAAACATTGTGTACAACTTTTTTGTGTACATGTAAGTTTTAACTTCTGCTAGGTATACATGTAAGAGTGAAACTGCTGAATCCTGTAGTAATTTTCTGGTTAACTTCTGGGTAAATGCCAAAGTGTTGTCTATAGTGGCCACCTCACACATGAGGGTTCCATTTTCTTCACCATTTTACCATTTGTTATTATCTGCATCTTTTGGTTACAGGCATTCTAAAATGGATCTGAAGTGGCATTTCAATGCCATTTTTACTCACATCTGCAAAAAATAGATTTCTTTAAACAGTTCAGATTTAGCCATTAATTTTGAAACTGCAATCTATTTTGTTACATTGATCTAAACACACTACCTTTCCATCCTCCAGCTAGTGGCTTTGGCTAGAATGGAATGAATTTTTATAGTGGCTTTGGCTAGAATGGAATGAATTTTTATAGTGTTTTTCTTCTTTCCTCACTCTTTCACTCTCTCTCTCTCTCTCTCTCTCTCTCTCTCTCTCTCTCTCTTTCTCTCTCTCACTCTCCCTCTCTCTCTCTCTCTCTCTCTCTTCTTTTCTTCTTTCCTTTTTTATGGCCAGGTGCTGACAAAGCTGCTTTCCTCATGGGCATTAACTCCTCTGAATTGGTGAAGGGTTTGATTCATCCTAAAATCAGAGTTGGTAATGAATATGTTACCAAAAGTCAAAATGTAGGACAGGTAAGGTGTTATTTTAAGGATATTAAAATTCTATGATTTTATAATTAGTGTATACATATTGTACTTGTGTATTTTTAACTATTCAGAGTGTCTGCAATAAAAGCCTCTATAAAAAAATCAAAAGGGAACTGCTGTGTGCATTTACATATTTTTATGTATGATGCACACCATAGTAAATGCTCTTGAAGTGAGAGTATTTCTAGCTTGAAATACGCATTTTGGCAATTTTCCCTTAGGTAACAAGTATCTGTAGGTACAGGCAAACCCTTCCCTTGCTGTGATCAATGCCTCTGTTGTCTAGCTAAGAAGCTTTCAAAGTTGTTGATTTCTGATATGAATAAAATTGGTAGACTGGCATCCCTTACCTATTTGGCATAATGACTCCTTTAGTGTAACAGATGCAGGGTGGCATGTTAGTTCAGAAAAAGTCTCAGAACATATGTTGAAGGTAGTATTTGAAGGGACAGACGTGAGAGAAGAAATATTATGCAGGTTTTTCTTAGCATTCCGAAGAATGTTACAGTGATGAATAACAAATGCTCTGAGGAGTACTGATCTTGAGGCTTTGCTTTAATACAGTAAGTATTGCCTGGGCTACTGGATTATATAACCATGTACGTTTGTTAGTATATTTTAAAATAATAATTTACATCTGCTATGTGTATTAGTATGATATAGGCCATGCTGCATTGATACAAATGCACTAAAATCTCAGTAACAACAAAATATTTCTTACACTAAGTACCATACAGATTGTACAGCCTCCTTCCATTTTGTGGTAATGCCACCTGAGACACATGGCTTCCGAAGTTGCTGCACAGACAAACAAGGCAATCTGTGGAGGGCATGTAGTCACCGCAAGGGCTTAGGGTAGAGGTGATATCACTTTCATCCGTATTTCTTTGGTAAGAGTTACATTATTCCCTTCTCTGTGGGGGAGCTAAGAAATACAGTCTTTCCTGGAAGAGAGAATGACTACCACTGAAGTGATAGTGTGATACATAGAAAACAACGACACTCTGTGATAAATAGGCCAGGGATACTTACGTTTTTCCAGTAGAGGTAACTCTAGCTAAGGGAATGTACAAAACATTCCAAAGGACACACAACTAGTATTCAGGTGCCCCTCAGATGGCGTTAGAGCACACACATCTTGTATATGGAAAGTGGACAGACTAATGTACAAATTTGTGGTAGAAGACAGACATTTTTTTTTTTTTTTTTACTTCATGAAACTCCATAAGCTCTGTCTACCTGGATGTATTGAGGTTTCTGATGTATCTGTGTTGTTTAAAACACTTAAACAATGAATCAAAATCAGTTTTGTCATTTAGTTTACTCTATAAACCAATAATTGTAACTCTACTGCAATGGTAACTATACTACATTGAAACAATCTGCCTATGTTTTCATCCTCCCTGATGACCTATGTATCTTGAAGCCAGGGACTATATCTCGTTTGTCTTACTCTGCCAGCATTCAGTACAGTGCCCTGCAATCTGTAGGTGGTCCACAAATGTTAAAATAGGGTACATTAAGCAGAACCTGAGTTATGTTCATCTCAAGACAGTGACTCCTAAAATGATGAATGACTCAAGGTGACATAACTAGTACACACTGGGTTGAAGATAAGGAGCTGATAATGAGCAAAAAAGGGGAATTAACATTTATCAAATACCAATTCCAAGTGTGCTGTGAAGTATACGTCCTATCTCAGTGGGTCTTTTATAACAACTCTAAAATCTGCATATTTTTATTGTTATTTCACAGATAAGAAAGGTAATTATCAAAGAGGTTACAAATTTGGCTATTTAGCTTTATTTCCTTTTTCCTTTCTGTTGTTTCTATCATGAACAACTGTCCAGTAGTAATCAGTCTTCTGTGAGGTTATTTTAAAAAGAGCTAATAAATGGATTCTTTTAGCTCCTGAAAAGTGGAAATATGGGTATAGCCTCTTCCTTCATCTTTCTCTGGACAGAAAATCATGAAAAGAATTAAAATTATTATTTAATGAGCAGTCTGTTGGTCTATGGGTTTCATTAAGTCACTCGGCAGACCCTATACTTGCTGTCTCCCTCTGCCTAAGTCTGTAGGCTTTCTTTGTATTCCCCAAACCTGACTAACAGCTTTACTCTACCCTAACTTCTGAACATTTAGGGAACTAAAAGGGTAAGCAAGTTAGCCATATTCTTTTTAATGTTTCAAACTGACTGCTAAAGACAGTAATTTCTCTTGATTACAGGAGATGAAAATCTACCTGGTGCTTTATTGGTACAGTGTGTTCTTGCAGCTAATAATAATATGAAACTGATGTCATTGGCTTATGGATTTCTGTGGCAGTGACTGCGAATAACTGACCAGAGAGTAGGTGCTCACAACTAAATCATCACAAGACACCAAATGGCCCTGTTGGGTGCCTTCTCCTGGGCAGGAGGATGGATGTGATAGGCATTACATATTGCAGCACATTCTGTTTCCAGGTTTGGAGAATATCCAACTGAAATTCACCTCTACTTGAAGTCTGTGGAAAATCTACTACAGCAGCACTTGTAAACTGTGGAAGCAGACTCCAGGGACAGAGTTTGGCACTCCCCTTAGTAGGTTATGTGAAAGCCTTTGCCATGGCCCTCCAGGGAAGGGACATGCTTGCTTACTTTGACAATAGTAGAATCTGAGTCAGACTGATGTGGCAAAAGATTGTTCTTCATGCATGGAGAAAAGGCCACACTGGAAACTAATGTAATCAAGAGATAGAACCCAGGGCTAGTGATGCTAAATGTTATCCAGTTTATAAGCAGCAGCAACAGGAGCCCCAGAACAAGATCTAGGGATTGTCAGATTTCTACTATAGTAGTACTTTGAAAACTTTATTGTGCAAAGTGATAAAGAAAAGGAATTGTTCTAGCACTGATGAAAATGATAATGAAGATTTTATCAGGATAATTGCAATAGAGGTATTATCATACAGGAGAGACATTGGGCTCAACTCCAAATACAAGGAGGACAAGGGGGGATTTTATAGGCAAAGAGCAGAGGGAGAAGGTGATTGGATAGAAAATAACTAAGAGGAGACATCAAGGCTAGGGAAATTCTTGCTGAACTGATCTACCAGGTATCTTTCTAAAGGAAAGCTAAGAATTTATACATGAAATGTGGGGGATAAGGAATACAATCACATGTCAAGGGTAGAGAGATTCTCTCTAAAGCAACTTAATAGGATTTTTGCTGCAGCTGGGGTAGGCAGGCCAAAGATAAGGCAATATTAGGTCAGAGGACCCTAATTAAAGTTTGCTTGAAAAGAGTTTTTGTGAATAGAAAGTAGCAGGGGTTGGTGTCAGATTAGTCTAATTCAGTGAATCTGGGACTGTACTTTAGCTGAACATTTGCATCTTTTATAACTCTCAGGAAATGCCCATAGAATAGGGTTTAGGACCACATTTCCAATAGTAAGACTTTAGAGTACATTCCCACATGCTACCCCAGACCATTTAGCCCCTTAGTAACCGAAATACAATTTTGGTCAACTATGGCTTTGATAAGAAAGTAGCAGACCAACTCACTGCTTTCTTCTAGCCTAGCCTAGCCCTGCCCTGCGCTGCCCTGCCCTGCCTCTCTTGCTTATTTCCTTTCATTATACTCATCAGAATGCTAGAACCACAGAAGGTCAATAAATACAGCATGATTTGACTAGAAGGTGTTTACTGGTAGACAATGCTCAGGATTAAAATGAACACTGCTATTGGGTAAAGGATTCTTTTCAATGTGAATTTTAGGTAATCTGTGCTGTTGGTGCCCTGTCAAAGTCAATATATGAAAGGATGTTTAAGTGACTGATGGCACAAATCAACAGGGTTCTGGATGCCAAGCTGTCAAAACAGTTCTTCACTGGCATTCTTGACATCACTGGTTTTGAAATCCTTGAAGTAAGTGTATGTGGTAAGAATGAAGCCAATCCATATTTATAAATTTAGAAAATGTGACTTGAACATGGGAAAATAAGCTCAAAGCATTATAAGAATCATTGAATTCAAACCTAAGGGCTATTTTGGTCAGAAAAAAGCTATAAGTAATATTAATAGTAATAGTTACTACTGTATTTAATGTTAAAATTTTAATTTCTTAATTCAGCCTTAAAGGTAAGTAAAGGTAAATAGATCTTTAGTGATTCTGAATTATAATTCCATTGCATGTTATTTTATTCTAATAATCTTTGTTTTCTAGATATATCTGTAGGAGACACAAATTTAATTTAGCATTTTTTTTTTTACTGGTTGGGTCTATTTGACATCATATGATTACAGTTACAATTTTGTCTTTAATATGTACTCTTGAAAGTGAGTCTCTGTTTTCATCTCTTTTTCCTACATATTCATGTTTTTCAAGTGTAATAGCCTTGAGCAACTTTGCATTAATTTTACCAATGAAAAATTACAACAGTTCTTCAATCAACACATGTTTATTCTGGAGCAAGAGGAATACAGGAGAGAAGGCATTGGCTGGGTGCCCATTGACTTCAGTCTGGATTCACAAGCCTGCGTAGATCTCATTGAGAAGGTAATATATGTTTTTTTCCTTGTCTGTTTTCATTTAAGGAAAATTGTCTCTGCTTGCCATATTGATCCATGTCAGGAGTTGGCTTCTGTCAGGGATGGGAAGTGGGGCAGGAAAACCTTGCACATTTTCTCTTTATAGTCTTTGTGTGCAGTACCCGTGGCATCCTAGCTAAGCTCTCACATCAGTTGCCCTATCCCATCATCTCTAACGCAGACTGTTGCTGCACATTTGCAACTTGTGTGACCGCCATCATTTATGGATGGGGATATTTGATGAGATTAAAAATGACTATGCTCTTAACAAGGAAAGTCACAGAGCTGAAGACATGAGCACTGTAGGGCCTGGCTGATTAACATAAAGTGAGTGAGTAGACCCAGGAAGGTTTAAGGAAATTTGACAAATTGGCATGCAAACAACCAACTGCCATAAATCCTAAGGCTGCTATCTTGCAGATACAGTTCATTCATTTAATAAGACAAGTCCCAGTTAGTTTAAGTAATTTATGACAGCATTCCATGGCTTATTAATAAATTAGCTGCAATGTAGGTGTATGAATTTAGTGATGTTGCTGTGCTCTGAGATCTTTTCCTGTGCTCTGAGAAGATTAACGGCACTTGTTGGAGAAATTCCGTGTGGTCTTTTCTGTAGCTTCATCCATGCGAACAAGCATGGTAGCATGTTATCAGCTACATGCCTCTTGTTTCTTGCTATACTCATGAATTGCAATGATTATTAGAGATAAGTCTGGACAGTCCAAAGCCTTTTACCTTCTGCAAGTTCTCTAGCTGTGCTGTCACATTTTATTCTCTACAAAAGGGACAGACCTGTCATTGTCCAGTGCAGGCCTCAGATTTTATCAATCCATGTCATACCGATTTTATTTTTTAAGTTTTAGGTAACTATTGTTACTATTCCTAACAGAAATGGAACATCACATTAATTTTACTTATTTTATAACCAGTGAACTTCCTGGGAGGAAAACAAGCTAAGACATAAAATATGAGAATGGATTTGTTATGAGCTGTTTAAAAATAATGGTAAATAACCAAACACAATCTGGTAAATGTTTTGTGACATTATAAAAACTGTGGTTTTCTGATTTGAAAGAAATAAAAGGCTGGAGGCTCTCAAAAGGACAGATTTCACCTCCAGATACGGTGATCTGTGATATCTGCTTACTTTATGATAAGATGCTATTTTCTAACATAGGAAGTTGGGATATAGAGATTGTTCAGATCACATAGGTCTGGGAACATTACTGATTTTTATTTTGTCTGAAGGTTATTGCCTACTTTATGCCAGCCTCAGTTATTCCAATAATACACTAGCAACATGGCTGTTATTTCCTGTTGTATTTTCTATTGATGGATGAAATGAAAAAGAATTACTGACCAGATGATAGAAGGCAAAGGTAAGTCTTTGGTTTCCTGGGAGCAATTTTAAAGAAACTTGGGTCAGGTAAATGAATAGCAAAACCTTTCTTGAAAAGATTTTATATTAAAGAAAGATCTATTACATTGATTTGGGCTCTATGAAGAAAACTTGCTGTTAATATTAATGATCAGACTTAGTTCATGAATCATAGAAAAATTTTAAAATTCAAAAGAACTAAGGTATATTCATAATCACAAAATATCTTCAAGCATGCATACTCTGTATATGTATAAGGAAAATGAAATTTCTCACATAAATGTTTTCTATTTTAAAGTTTAAAAAGGTTCATCTCATACCGAAGTAATAAAATATGTTTTAACACCAACTTTAATTGTTAATTTAGTCTTCAAGTTCACAGTGACCTCCTTCCATATATATTCTGTAAACAAATCTATTCCAGGATTAGCTTACTTGAAACATTCTAATTTGTTTAGAATTTGAGTCAAAATTCACATGTTGAAATATTAATGTAAGATTTTATTTTTATGGCTATATGCAAGGCATTGGTAAAGACATTATTCCTATTACTAATTTAACAAATATGGCCCAAATTATTCATCTAAAAATGTGTTTCTCCTTCAGTGTAGTAACCTTGAAAGGTTCTATCCTTCTAATAATTCAGCATTTTTTTTGAAATTCCCTCACAGGATTGGGCTTAGATATTAGAATTTTATATCAGCCTCAAGAGAAAATTCACCACAGTACTTATCATCTTTCTGGATTTTTTAATCCAAACTGTGTTACTTCTTGGATCACATTATTCCCCTTATTTGCCTGAGTTGGCCTGAAGAGTTGGATCATTTTCACAAGCTATCAGACAGCTGGAATTTTCCATGTGTGATATCAAATATTCCAAATAAAGTTCTAGCATAGTTTAAATCCTGGTAATACCTTGGCATTAAATAAATGTCGTTGCCTCCCAAGAGAAGCTTTTGGATGTGCTGTTTTTGAAAAGTTCAATATAAAATGGCTCATGTTTATCCTTATCACATGAGATATATCTCATGTGCACACGAGTATTTTCTTTAAATACAAAACTCCATACTTTTTATTGTCACTGCCATTGTTGTTTTTGTCATTCTTGTTGTCAACTCACACTTTTTGTCTATGGACAAAAAGCAAAGCAGCCAAGGTCCCAGAACTGAAAACTGTTCACGTCTGAACAAGTGTCAGCATTCATGTGTAAATTACCTAGAAACTTTCCGAGAACCCACACTTTAGTCACCTACTGTAGTAAGGGTTATGAGGAATGCAAATCTCAGAAGGAATCATTCTGTCACTTTAATCATTCATGGGATTTCTGGTGTAATTGAAAAGATGTATTAAAACCAAAACTTTTATTATTTTTTAAAGTATTAAACAACTAATTTGGTTTAGTTATTACTTGTCTTAAATACTTCCTTTTCACCCCATTAACCAGAGAAGGATTCATGGTGCTCTACAGTTATGGGCATGGCTGAACACATGACATCAAACACTGGACAGATGAGATTAGTATTTTACTAGTCGTATATGGCCATATCCCCGGGGAGGTAGACACCTTGCACCAAGCTGGGCCTCAGGGGAGTTACACTCAGAATAGAGTTGATAAGCAAGGACTGTAGGAGGCAGGCTTTGTTGTAGCAGTATGATGGGACGGGCTAACTTCCCAGAGGGGGATGTGATAGGCATATTTGAATAATTCCATAGGCTAACGGAATTAAAACTCATTACTCAGAGATAGGTAGGCACTGTGCTATATCACACTATTCTGTATAAGACTTTGAAATAAATACTGTAGAAAATGTAAGCATCTGTTGTAAATAGTCTTTAGGAAGTATCTTTTGTCTTTAGGAAGTATCCAATGAAATAAAGGATTTGTAAGACTAATAAATGTAAAAATGCATTTCAAAATCATTATATACATTATAGTTACAATAAAAAGAATATACAAAAAAAGCACCCAAAGTAATGAAAAGAGCAGAAGTCACCTTTCCCTGTGGGAATCTAGACAGGCCATTAGGCAGAGGGATAAAATTTAGGCTAGATCTTCAGGAATGGATAAAATTTTAGCAGGTAAAGATGGGAAGATAATAAGAGGCTAAGAGGACAGACAAGAGCAGGCACAGAGAGAAAAGCAAAGGACCTGGTCTGAGATTCCAGGTAGTCTAATTGGAGCAGAGAACATGCAGAAGGAAGTACCTAGAAGAAAAAAGACTGGATTATATTGTGAAGGGATTTTGACACATACTTTATTTTAAAGTAATGGGAGTCAAAGAGGGTTCTGAAGTGGACAGTCAAGAAATCAGACAACTTACATTTAACCTGGTGGGTTTCTACATGATGTCTGAAGGGGAAGAAAGACTAAAGTTAAGAAAGGTAAGAGCTAGTATAGTACTTCAGCTGAGAAACCAAGAGGCCCTGAACCAGTACAGCAAAAACTCAAGTAGCAGACAAGTGAAAGGGTGAAAGAGATGAAGGCAGAGTTGATACTTATCTTAGTCCCTGAGACACAGTACCTGACATCTGCAACTTTAAGAAGGAAAGGTTTATTTTGGATCACAGTTTGTAGAGGTTTCAGTCAATAGTCCCCTGACCCCAACGCAGGGTGACATGGCAGAGGAGAAACAGCTCATGGTCTGATGGCAGGAAGTAGAGAGCAATCAAGAGAGGAGGTGTGTAGATACTTCCTTTCAGGCCAACGCCCTAAGTGACTCACCTCCTCAGACCAGGCTTCACCTTCCAAAGCAACATGTGGCTATAAACTCATCTATGGGACTAATCCACTAATGAGTATCACGCCTCCATGATCTAATCACTTCCCCAAAGCCCCACCTATATGTGGATGAGGCTTTGGGGGGACATCTAGATGTAAACCATGGCAATATTTGAAAAGGGAAAGGCCATAGTATTTTCGATCTGAATCAGGGCAACTGACTCAAACCATTAACTGTGCAATATTAGATAATTGATTCTATGGGGCAAAAATTACCTTTTATCCAACCTGTTTGAAAATTAATTTGTTGGAGGACTCTGTATTTATTGTAAGCTTTATACCTCTTGAGCACCTGAGGAATAGAGAAGACTTCAAAGAAACGTTTTTTCTTACTCTTCACTGGTGTAGTTGTTATATTTTGAGGTATGAAATTTTCTTGTTTTACATAAAATTTCCATTCACCCAAAAGTGAAAATCGACTTAATTTGGAACCAAAGAAAAGGAGATCATCCTTTATGGGAAGTAGCTCTGCTTGAGATGGGTGCTGCTGCCTCTTACAAGGATTTGTCAAAACCCTCTTGTTAGCAGGTGCCATCGCAAGAGACGCTTACATTTTAAATTTATTTATTCTCATTTATATTGAGGAATATAGATATAGGAACATACACAGTACAAAATAGAGTTCATGTATCTTTTAGTGCACACTAGTGTATTAGCTGTTTATTTCATGACATTCCCCCTTTCCCCCCTCTCTCTTCCTTTCTCCTATTCCTCTTCTTCCTCTTCCCCTTCACTCTCCCCCACTTCTCTTCTTCATTTCTTAATTTACCAATAACTCAAAAGATCATTTCTTAATTTACCAGTAACTCTCAAAGTCACAATAACTTAATTTACCTGTCAGGAGCAGGACGTGTGTTGGTTCCACTTGGAATACTTTGACATTACAATAGTTCATCTCCTCACTGTCTGCATCATTTCCCATCTAGATGCTTGGGATGAATGAGGTGCCCAGAACAGTTTAAGAGCTATACCTAGAATGCTGTTTAACACATCTTCTATAAAATGCAGGCTCTAGGTCCATGAGAACATATGAAAGAGACAGAAAATCATGGTACATATTTTAGTCATAGGTAGACTGAAAACTTTATCTTCAAATATCTGATGAGGCATCAAATGGGAAAAGAATGAGACCCACTTGTATAGCTCCGACGGAATAATTTGAATAAAAACTTCTAAACTACAAATTTTCTATCAAGGTACATTCAGAGCCTTGTAACAGAGCTGGTGCATTCTCTCTCCTTGAGTATATTTGGGCATAAGCTAATCTGCCTTTTAGAAGAAAATCGTGAGAGAAATTCAAGGATCTTCTAGGCATGACCTCCAATGTCTCTTTCAAACTTGTGAGTCTATGTATGGTTCTCTAGTTACAAATGATTGGTAGAGAATCCTGAAACCTATGCTGTTGGGGCAAGTGGTCATGTTGTTTATTATACTATGGAATTCTCAAAACATTTTATCTGTATCTTTGTTTTACTGTCTATATGTAGCATACCTGTCTTGTCGTCCCAGGTGGGTACTCTGGAACCAGAATCGATGTTATATTCAGCCTAGTATAACCCAATGTGTCTGATACAATGATTTGATCATGGAAGACACTTCACAATTTTTGTGGAGTATATAAGTGCCGTGTAAATATAAAAATACATCAGCAGATATAAGAATCCTTGAATTTCCTCACTGCCAAAACCTGTTTTCCCCTTTATGTGTTTCCGTGCATGAATGTGTGTGTGTGTGTGTGTGTGTGTGTGTGTGTGTGTGTGTGTTGGTTAATGGCAGTATCCAATATCTAGTTGCTCATGTCAAGAAACTCCTTTTCTTGCATTCCACATTCTATCCATTTGGAAGTCATAACCCAACTTTACTTTCAGCCTACATCACGTTTCTAATGACTCTTCACAAGCTCCAACTATGACCAGTCCAGACCAGGGGTCAGAAAACTGGCTTTCTGGGACCAAATTCAGCCTGCTCTGTTTTTGTAAATAAAGTTTTATTGAAACATTGCCACACATTTTATGACATGTTAATTCTGCTTTTAATGTCACAATAGCTGAGTGGATAGAAATGGTATAACAGAGACTGTATAGTCCCTTAGAGAAAAATGTGCTTAAGGTAGTCATAAGGTTTTCTGTGGCATATTCTTTTTTGTTTTTACAACCCTTTAAAAATGTAAAAGCCATTCTTACAACCCACTTTCCCCAACCCTCTTCTAAACCAGTGGTTCTTTTCAAGCATAAAATCAAATCACATCACTTTATGTTAAAAGTCTCCAAAAGCTTCTTATTTCACTTACAATCCAGCCATTGTACTCCAGCCTATAAGGTTTTTGGGATCCAGCTGCACTTAACTCTGTGACTTTTTTTCATGTCTTTTTCTCTCTCTGCTTAGCTTTGCTGTGTCCACATTTGTTTCTGGTGAGATTTCAAACTTGCTAAGTGAGCTTCTGTCCCAGAACCTTTGTACTCTTCGTCTTCCTTCAAGTAAGATACAGGGGCTGGGGATTTAGTGCAGTGGTTAGAGTGCTTGCCTTGCAACCACAGGGCCCTGAGTTTGATCCCTAGCACCAAAAATAAATAAATAAATAAATAAATAAATAAATAAATAAATAAACTATACATATCATTTGAGGTTGTTCTTATTCAGGTCAGAGGGGTCTTACCGGAGCACCACATGGAAAGTTGTGCCCACTCAGTCCCTGACCCTGGTCATTCTCTGTGTCTGCACTTTGCATGATTTTTTTTCAGTTCATTTATGTGAAACTAAGTATTTCTTCTTTCTAGTTTTTTAATTTGCCTATTATCTGTCTGCTCCACTAGAATGTAAGCACCCTGAGGACTGTATATGGCTCATAGCTGTATCATCAGCTCCTGATGGTGTCAGTATTAAACTGTAGGGATTTAATAAATATATGTTAAATCGGTGATTGGCTAGTTATATGCAGTAAATATTCTTCTTTTTGGCTACACATTAGGTTCTTGAGAAGGAATTTATACTGACCTTCTACTAGAAGGTGTAGTGTCGTCTGGTGTTTTTAAAAATCTGCCACTCTCATGCTTCTCCAGCAGCCCCTGGTCTTCCTTTCCATCCTCGAAGAGGAATGTATGTTTCCTAAGGCTACAGACATGACTTTCAAGACTAAACTTTTTGACAACCATTTTGGAAAGTTGGTTTATTTCCAGAAGCCCAAGCTTGATAAGAAAGAGAAATATGAAGTTCACTTTGAACTTGTCCATTATGCAGGAGTGGTAATTTGCCTCTAAAACCCCACCCTTGAATTTTCTTGATTCCCTTTCAAATGCACTCAAAGTCCTCAGAAAGTATTCAAGTAAAATTTAGATTAAATGAAGAGATAACCAAAATACATATAAGTTCCAGAGAAAAGGACTCTGTCACTCCCAACTCGAAGCAGGACTGCTACAGAAAGGCGTGAATACTATCATAGTCATGGTTTTTCTTTATTTATCTTTCCAACTCAACAGTATGTGAATGGATTATTTCAACTGATCTTTCTATTGAGGATTTTTGTTTTGTTTTGTTTTCCCATAAAGAAAGATTCATTGTGAAGTAATGGTCTCCAAACTGTGGCCAACAAAGGAGTCTAATGACTCTCATTGCCTCTCATTTTTCCACTAGTGTGTGCGTGTGTGTGTGTGTCTCTGTTTTCTGCTTCTGGCCAGTGATTCTGCATGGAAGAGAAGGAAAATGGGTAAAGGACAAAAATAATACCTCATTTTAAAAATGATCTGCCAACTGTCCACTAAGAGGAAACTGTCAATTAAAAGGAAAGATATTTAGTTCTTTCCTTTGGTATCCTAGAATATTAAGTATAATGATATTTGTACTGTGCATTTCCAGACTCTGTGTCTGGAACAGTTGGATTATTTAACTTGTTTTGTCTGTGAAGGACTACTGGGATGCATTGTTTCTAAAGAAACAACATTTAATCCTCCCTCCTTCTCTGTCCCTTTCTCTCCTCCTCCTCCTCTCTCCTGTTACCTCTGTTTCTTTCCACTCTTCCTTCCTCTACCCTTCTTGTTTCTTCCTTTTGTTTGACAGTATAAATGGTAAAGCTTGAAAATCTCTTTGGTTGGCACTATGGAATTCTGGAGTATTATCCAACACAATTACTTCAAACTTGTTTAAAATTAAAGAACCAACACATTTCGTAATTTTTTCCAGTAAAGCACAATATCTTATGTTCATTTATATGTTTTCTCCTTTTTTATGAAATCCATGCTGTTCCAAAGGTGCCTTATAACATTGATGGTTGGTTTGAGAAGAACAAAGAACTTCTTAATGAAACAGTGGTAGCTGCATTTCAGAATCTTCCAATAGATTCCTGGCCAGCCTTTTTGAAAATTTACATCAGTACTGACAATGGTAAATCAATATTCTTGATTTTTCAGCTTCCTAGTGGAACTTACTGATACCTCAGGTGTTACACAAATTCTTGCTTCTTTCCTGTGATATCTGTTTCTACTTCCTGTTGTCTGTATCATCCTCTCATATTAGAGATTTTTGTCCTCAGGCTGGTGGTTTTTCAGGGAAATAGTATCTGTATATTATGAAAGACATATTCCAAGGAGTCTGTTTCTGCCTTGCCCTTACCTTTTTCTAGACCTAGCTACAAAAATAAAACAAAAATTAGGTTTTAATTAATGGTTTGGGGAACAATAATAAGTCCCAGATATATATGGTAAATGACAAAATTACCCCAATCTAGTTTTACAGATCTTAATTGGCTTTGCTTATGATTCTAAAAGCAGACAGAGGTCTGCATCAAAAAGTGGTTTATAATACTCTAATCCACCACATAAGCAAATTGCATTTCTAGCTAAAGGAAATGGCATGCAGAGAATGGAAGTGAGGTATAAAGACAGCCTGGTTGGTCACAGATCAAATCAGTTTTATTTGAACACTGAACAGTTTGCTGATGGTGTTTTGGTAAGACTTGGCTATTTGTTTGATGTGTAGGATACAGTCTATTTTTACACCAAATTAGGTTACAGTTCACTATGTACAGAGAAACCTTTAAGCCAAACTTAAAATTATGGAGGTAGCTTTTGGCCAAACTCTGTGTCTCTGTGTGTGTTTGTGTTTGTGTTTGTGTGTGTGTGTGTGTGTGTGTGTGTGCTTGTGAGAAATATGTATTCCCCAAATATCTTGGAGCTCTCCTTCACAGCATTATGTGTGGTTGGGGTGGATTAGTATAAGCTTCTTGAGAGCAGGGACTATACCTGAATAATCTGATTTACTCACCTGTAATCTCTGGCATGTAACAAATGCCCACTTAAAGGCATTCTTTAAATATGTATGGACCAATTTAACAACTACTTTTATCTATTAGTTTATCATGCGCAATGTACTTTTAGATGGTTTATTTTACTTATTCCTTGAATAATCCTTTCAAATATATACAGAGGAGACTTACTCCCTATCTTACAGGAACAAGTACGGATGAGTTAAGAGCGTCATCTCCAATTTTATAAATCTACTAACTGGCAAAGTCTACAAAGAAAGCAAGAATTCTGTTTCCTAACTTATGGTCTATTCTGTTCTCCTTGTCTCCCAACAACAAAGAGAACAGAGAGATGGATAACTTTAGGTTCACTCATTTAGGATTCAACAAACATTTCTGTATAACTTTTCAACAGATTTGAAGATACTGAGCCCAAGTTAGTAACACTAGCCTCACAGCTGGATTAGTGCTAGCCACAGAGGCAGGCTGTCCAACATTTACAGCACAGATTGCAAATTGGCAGCTATCTGAGTATTACCTGTGCTTCAAACATGTTTTATTTGTTCTGAACAAGTTAAAAAAAAAAAAAGGATTTTCACATGTCCCTGTGAATTTCCTTTCTTCTTTTGAGAAATGGAAACTGTGGGAAAGTAGAAAGCGTGGTCAGCCTGTGTTCAGATTCACTCAGCAGCAGGCAGGCAGCGTGCATCGGGTGTTCTCTGGATAGAATGTGCACTCTCACTTCCTAACATCTGCCTCTCCCTTTTTCGCCTAACACCCTGCTTCATGTTAACTTCTAGTTCCTATTGGGCTTATTTGGAACTCCTGATTTTCATGGACAGGGAAAGGAGAGAGAAATTAGCCCTTCCTGTAATTTTCAGCACACAATGACATAATTCAGGAGCATGGGTGAAATCCTCTAGGCCTGCCACAAGAGGAGATAGGAAAATGGAAATACTGTGTTTGGACTCTGCTAATCTCCAGGCAGTGCATTTGCCTGATTCTAATACCTCCTAAAGTGCCTCTGAGAAGTCTGTTAGGTAGTGATCATATAAGCTTTATGGCTCCCAGTTGAGTAATTTTCTGATCATAAGAGCCCAAAGAATGGGTTGGGCAGAGAATAGAAAGAAAATTTTCTTCTAACTCTTCAGGATATATGCTATGTTCTTAGAAACCAGATGAGAATTGTCCAGAATGCCATTATGCTTTTTTTTTTTAAACCATCCCTGAATATACTTGCCTCTGAGTTTTGATTCATTCAAACTTTAAATTGCCTGTAACAGCCATACTTTCTCCTAGGAAATACAAGTAAATCCAAGTACTTTAAACCAGAGTTATAGTTTTTTTTTTTCCCTTGTGGAATACAGTATTATTCCTCTTTATTGGACGGAGAAGACTAATTAAAAAAGGTCAAGCAAAGGACCTGGGGACTCTCAGAAGGATATTGGTAATTGGATCTCATGCCATCTGCCTCCACACAGTAGCTACTCAGGCCCACAGCACATTTTTTAGTGTTTCATATTAATAGCTGGCCCATTTTCTCCAGATTTCCTGTGGATTTTGTCGCTGCTGCTGTACATTTTAGTGAGTTAGCATTACACAAATATTTGTAAGACAGTTTGGTTTAGCACCATTTCTTTTTCTTAAAAAAGGGTAAAAGAGTAGGTTTATTTTTTAAATAAACCACAAAAGCCATATGCATTGCCAGAACACAGACAATATAGAGAAACTAAAAAGAAGGATGTAAAAATTACCTATAATCTTACACAGAGGTCTGCATTTTAGGGTGAAAACTTTTAGTTTTTGACTATTTAGTATGATGTTGGCTGTTGGTTTGTCATAGATGGCTTTTATCAGATTGAGATGAAGACCTTCAATTCCAATTTTCTGCAGGGTTTTTATCATGAATGGGTGTTGGACTTTGTCAAATGCTTTTTCTGTGTCTGTTGAGATGCTCATATGGTTTTTGTCCTTGGCTCTGTTAATATGGTGTATCACATTTATTGATTTTCATATGTTGAACCATCGCTGTTTCCCTGGGATGAATCCTGTTTTGTTATAGTGTATAATCTTGATGATTTGTTGCATTCTGTTTGTGAGTATCTTATTTTTGCATCTATGTTCATTAGTGAGATTGGCCTGTAGTTCTCTTTTTGCATTGGATCCTTCTCTGGTTTTGGTATCAGGGTAATGCTTGCTTCCCCGAATGAATTTGGGAGTATTACTTCCCTTTCAATTTCATTAAAGAGTTTGAGAAGTGGTGGCATTAGATCTTCCCTAAATTTCTTGTAGAATTTGGCAGTGAATCCATCAGGACCTGGGCTTTTCTTTGTTGGTAGGTTTTTAATTACTTCTTCAATTTCAGGGGCTGATACTGGGTTATTTAGATATTTTGTATCTTCTTGATCCAGTTTTGGTTTGGCAACCGCTATGGAAATCAGTGGGAGAGTCCTCAAAAAACTAGGATTAAAGGTTCCATTTGACCAAGCTATTCCCCTTCTTGATATCTTCCCAAAAGAATTAAAAGCATCATACTGCAGCGATATATGCACACCCATGTTTATAGCAGCACAGTTTGTAATAGCTAAATCTTGGAAACAGCCCAAATGCCCATCAACCAATGAATGGATAAAGAGAATGTGGGGTTTTTTAAAATACAATGGAATACTACTCTGCCATAAAGAATGATAAGCTTGAGATATTTCTAGGTAAATGGATACATCTTGAGACCATACTCTGAAGCAAAATAAATTGGACACATGTGTTTAAATACTGCATTGTTTCTCAGGTATGAGAAACTGAAAGTGTAAATGAAGACTAAAATTATTATATTGGGAAAGGGAAGAAATTGTTCAAATGGAAGGGGAACAAGGGAGGGGGAAGGGGAATGGAACAGAGGGACAAGAGAAATAAGGAATAGAATGAGAAAATGGAAACAAAGCTTTTGTAAATAAGGAGAGTGGAGGGGGTGAAGGGAGGGGAGGGGAATGGGAAAAAAAGAAGCAGCAAGATATATCTGGTACAAATCCCCTATGATAAATGTTATCACTATGTGTATCTAAAATATACCAATAAAATAAAATTTAAAAAAATCTTAAATAGAGAAATAACAACTATGTCATACACCAACAGTTTGGTATATATATCTCTTAAGATTTTTGTTTACCTGTAACCTGTACTCAATGATGTTTACCTGTAATCTGTAACTCAACTAAGCTTCAAAATTGTGTACATACTCAGGATCATAATATGCAAAATACAGATTTTATAATCTAATTTTCTGTTAAGGTAAATTCTAGAAATCTGTCCATATTGGTTACATGGATCCATGCCATCATTTTAAAAGTTAGAGTGTTTCCGTGTATATTTATTTCTTCTTAATTAACAAAGTTCCTGTTGATGGACATTGTTGATTAATTTTATTCTTGCTTAACTTTTTTTCAATGACTAATTAATGCTTCAGAATTATTTCACAATTAATCTGATTATTTCCTTAAGGAAAAGTCCAATAAACATTTTGTGTTGAGATGTAAATATTTTTTAAGACTTTGGTACATATTTCCATATTATTTTTAGAACTTTCCTAAACTTATGTTTCCATCAATAATGCCTAACAGGGCTGGGGATTTAGCTCAGTGGGCTGGGGATTTAGCTCAGTGATTAGAGTGCTTGCCTTGCAAGCACAAAGGCCTGAGTTCGATCCCCGGTACCACAAAAAAAAAAAAAAAAAAATGCCTAACACTGTGACAAAAGTTCTTAAAATACGTTCTTTTATTTTTTAAAGCTCTACAGTTTGGGGAGAGGAAACGCAAGAAAGGACCTTCATTCCAATTGGTTGCATCTCTGCATAAGGTAATTTTTAATTGTATCTATTAATATATTAACTGTTGTGCAATCATTATTACTTATTTGAAATTTCACATTTCTAAATAAGAATAAAGTATGTAAAGTTACCCAAGGTGGAAAAGTTGAAGTTTATATTGGTATTGATTCAAGACTTTAGAGAATACTGTTAGTGCTGTGGCTAGCTTCCCTTTGTCAGTTCTGCACCCATTTTCCAGCTGATGTAAATATTAGCTCATAATATCTCCCAGGCACAGAATTGCCTTTCATCAAATGGGGAGCCAAGCAGACTGTGGCCTCTCCCTGGCCTCAAGAGGGAATCAACTGTTGTGTAATTGGTGCATTTGTGCTCACAGGTCATGCAGGGATCAGACAGAAGCTAAGCTAGCCTCATTGTCTTGTCTTGTCTTTTCTTGCCTTTTCTTTTCTTTTCTTTTCTTTTCTTTTCTTTTCTTTTCTTTTCTTTTCTTTTCTTTCCTTTTTTCTTTTCTCTTTTCTTTTCTTTTTTATCCCTCTCTCTACCCTGCTTCCCTCACTATTCAAATAAATCTTGTGAATTTAAAATCCCCCTGGTTTTTAAGAATCTGACCTAAAATAAAGGTTTTCCTATGAACAGAAAACTCAAGAAAAATGATTTTCTTTTTAAAGCCATTTTATTGCTTACCCATAAGTTATCACTATCAAACTCAAAACAGGTGAAATGATTTGCAATTGAACTATGTCTGTCAGATAAATATTGACTTGCCATAGGAAAGAAATAGTGCTTCGTTGGTAAGCAGGGAATAATGTGGAATTCATCTTTTTACTGTTAGTACACAGTTGGGTATAAGATGAAAAGTTTAGTGGCATTGCAAAGTAATTTTGGGTTTATTATGATCTCCATTTTAGGAAAACCTTAATAAATTGATGACTAATCTGGAAGCAGCAGCACTTCATATTGTAAGATGCATAAATCCCAATGTGAGCAAAATGCCAGGTAAGAACTAGACTTCTTTTTAATCCTCCCTAGGGAATACACCTTAGTTCAGCTTTGTTGAATATCTTCTTGTGAACCACTTACTGGTTCCTTTTCTATAAATGTGTATTTTCAGATAGGAAAATTAAATTAAGCTTAATGTGAGGTCTTCGGAACCTCCTCAAGGCTACTTTTGAATTGAGATTCAAGTGGACATACAGAAGGATTTCATAAAACAGGCTCAATTGGATAATTCAGAATGCTTGATTTTTCCATTTACATTTCTCCTTAAATTGCATGTTAAAATGTGAATAAGCTGCTGGGAATTCAGCTCAGCGGTTAGAGTGCTTGCCTTGCAAGCACAAGGCCCTGAGTTCAATCCCCAGCACCAAAAAAACAAAAAAACAAAAAAAAACACATAATGAAGCTAACTTTGGGGGGTTGTAGCTCAGTGATTAGAGGGCTTGCCTTGTAAGCACAGGGCCTGAGTTCGATCCCCGGCACCACCAAAAAAAAAAAAAAAATGTGAATAAGCTCCTATGCCATGTTTAGAAGGGCAGAATATAGTAAAAATGGATAAAGTAATCAGTTAGGGGATTGAGATAGGTATTTCAGCATGAGGATGTTATTTGGTCCGAGTTACCTATTTTTACCATGAGGATAGTTTCTAATCCATTTCTAATTGTTAAGAGCTCCCTCTGGTCTTCCTTCCCACCAGTGACACCTTCTCTTTCCCTAATAATACGAATTGATTTAGCAATGCACTTCATTATTTAGCTATGAAGTAGATATTTTTAAAATGAATTAATGGTGTTAGAGTGATGACAGGATAGGAGGGTGGTGGTGAATATATTTTTTTCTGTTTTTAATTCTCAAAACAAAGCTTTACTGACATCAACTGCAATGGTTGCTTTCCTTCCATCATGGATTTGAAGACTTCTAGCCTTCTCTGGAATGAGAGCCCTCCATAAAGTTAGAGGCTATCAGCCTCACAGAAGTACATATAAGAACCACTTATGTCTTTAGAGCACTAACCATCTTGGAGTATGTAGCCAGATATTGCTGATTCTGGTTTCTGTATCTCTGTATGTGCTGCATTTTTGTTAATCTGCCATAATTAAGAACCCAATCTAGGGTGTCTATGGCCTGTTTTGGGAAAGTACGATGCCAAACAATGATGCAGTAATTGCAGTTTTTACACTATAAACATTTCACCTCCATTCATGGGTATGTTTTTGCCTCAGTGTTTCTTATCAGCTGGCTTTCTGTGTTAACTATTATTTTAGTCTGGAGAAATAACCTAGGGCTTCGTACTGGCTAGGCAAGCACTCTTACCACGAGCTACACTCCCTTCAACCCTCAGCTTGATTTCTGAATGCATTAGGGACATTGCTTCCATATAACAAGGAATATAATTATTTACCTCTACTTTGGAACAATTCTGTTATCTATTTGTTACCTTCCATTGAGTCAGCTCTAACTTCAGTAGTTTTTCAAGAAAAGCTTCATCATGTACTCAGAACAATTCTTCATATGCACTTAAAAGAAAAGGAAATAAATGTGTTTGATCTTAAGATATCCGAAGACTCTACTTTTCCCCCTTGTTATACATGGAGTATTTCTGTCTCTGAAAGAGTGTAGGTACAGGGCTGGGGATTTAGCTCAGTGATTAGAGTGCTTGCCTTGCAAGCACAAGGGCCTGAGTTCAATCCCCGGCACCACAAAAAAAAAAAAAAAAAAAAAAAAAAAAAAAAAAGAGTGTGGGTACATATGGCTTAAATTTATTTCTGTTATCCTAGCCATAGCTGTCAGAGCAGGTCTTTGTGCTTCTTCTGTTATTCCAGATGACTGGGCGAAAGCCAGATACAGTGGCTCCTTCAGTGGTTTTTTAAGGGGTTCTATCAGAGACTGCAGCTGACAGTTGTAAAAGGGCTTCTTTTAATGAAAAAAGAGGTGAAAGAAGGGTGCTTATATATAGGATAAAACTGAAGTGCTGTCAACATATTAAGAGGAGAATGAAGACCAAGATGTGGCCTAGTTCTTCTAGGCAAAACTGTAAAGAGAATTGTGTGATTTTTTTCCCCTTTCTTTTTGTTGCCTCTTTTGTTCCATTCACCTTACTTGGAGGTAGCATTTTCTTTTCATTTTCTTACCATCTCTACTGCGTTTCTAGTTGGCAAATGGATATGATACTAGCATTTATATACTAGCAAAAATATAGCATTTTTATCTCCCAGGAGTATTTCTTTACACAATCTTATTTAACTGTGCTTCAAGGCCTTGCTGCGTTAAAAGAATTTTTGGTAAATGATATTTACAGTCTCTTGCATAGAAGGGTGGATACTGTGAGTGCCATTGAGCTGGGAATTAGTGAACTCTTATGACCTATCACAGAGAGCACCTAAGTCAAACTCATACTTTTTAACTCAAGAGGAAGCAACCAGAACAAAATCTGGGGTAATAATGTTTGTTTGTTTGTTTGTTTGTTTTTTGAGGGAGGCAAAATACAAACAAAAGAGTAAACAATGGATACCAAAAGGCAAAGCGTTAGATATAAGCTAATAGGCAATGGGGTAATAATGTTTTGAGGCACAGACTCAATGTGATTCATTTTTTTAGGTGTAATTGAACCTTCCTTCATTCTACAGCAGCTGTGCTATAATGGTGTCTTGGAAGGGATTAGGATATGCCATGAAGGTTTTCCAAACAGAATGCTGTATGATGATTTTAAACAAAGGTAAACATACATTCTAGATGCCAAAAAGCCAGAGGCAGTCTATCCTGTTTTCCTCTCTTTCCCAGTGTTTAGGCTGCATTGTGTGGTTAGTGTCCTGCAGACTGCAAATCAATGTGTTTTGGTGGTGCTGAGATATATGATGCTATATGATGACAGAGTTCTATTATTATTTCCCCTTAAGCCTGATACCACTGTAATATCCTTAAATCTCTATTAATGGTTAATAGATGCACATATAGATGAAATATATACAGAACAAAGTCCCCAGCCCCAATGTTGTATGTCTTAATGGTTGCTGCCACCAAGCAGGCTGTCCCTTCCCAAGGAAACTGTGAAAGAAACTGGCAGTGTATGTGGAAGGGGAGGAATCTTTGCTTTCTGTTTTCCAAATTCTAAAAGTATAAGTTACAGTCATCAAGTTGAGCAAAATGTGGTAGAGTATAAAGAATACCAGTTTAGGAACTAAAAAACATTTTTCATATTTTCTGCTAACTCACTATTAGTGTGAAGAAATTTTGGAAAAGAAATTTCATGTCTCTGCTTTTCAATTTGCTTACCCGCATGGTACAGATACTTATAGTCCCTTCCTCTCTGTTTTTCCTGTCAATCCCTCATTCCCTAATTAAGCAGATAATTAAATGGAGTTGATCTATAAAACAGTATGAAAAGTACAATTATACTAATAGTACAAATTATTGCTTATATTGCATTACTCTTTTTCTGTTGTTGTGGCTTTTGTTTTAAAAATACATGATTGCAGTTCACACAGTTTACAGTCATCTTGGGGACTAGTTACATGTACAAATTACAGCTTTTTTCCCAATTTCCTCCCTTCCTTTTCTCCCCCTCCCCCCTCCTCCTCTGAGTCCCCCATCACTTTTTACATACTTATTGATATTATTTGTCTTAGCTCATGTTATAGCATATGTTTACATTGATTGGAGTTACTAGGATCCTGTACATGGCACATCTTTATTCCTCTCACTTCCCATTCCCCTCCTCTTCACCCCTAGTCCTTGTTTTCTTGGATCACTTCTCATTATTCTTAGCAAGAATTTTTGAAAATTGGACAGACTGGTAGGAGAAGTAAATGTCTGTATCTCCTTTTACCTTATTGATCCGAATTAATCTTCGAGTTATGTGATCCTCTGATCTTATTTTAAATTAGGTACTGTATTCTGAACCCAAAGATCTTTTCAGAGAGCAAGTTTGTGAGCAGCAAAAAAGCAGCTGAAGAACTACTTGGCTCCTTGGAGATAGACCATACTCAGTACCAATTTGGAATCAATAAGGTAAATAAGAAATTTCAAGAAATACACTTGGAAAGAAGAAGTGTGTATCTTAAAATATCCACGAACCTTCACTTAAATATAAGATATTCTTTTAGATCTCAAGACCAGAAATAAGACAAATAGAGTTCAGTTCAAAGTGGAAACTTCAATACTCTTTGTACTTCTTAAACCACGGTGTGACTACATTTACATTTCTATAATTAGTTATCTAAGCAAATTTGTGACCTATATAAAATACTGGATCAGCCTTATAGTATTAGGAAATCTATATAAATCACAGTAAGAAAAATGGGAATCCACTGCCGGGAGTGAACTGATTCTAAACTAATTTATCCACTATACTGTTTTAGGGAATAAATTTTAGAAGACTATCTTGAATAATTTAATAATTTTAAGTCAACCCAGCTGTCCCAAAAAGAAAAATAAGCCAAAGCAAACTTCCTTGAATGTGATCCTCTAAATTCTACTTTATGTAAGAGACTCATATATTTTGGGGAACTTTTTATAGATTCGCCCTTACCTGGTAGTCAGCATCAGATTGTTCCTAGTGACATCCCTATCAGAACCAAATTATTTGAAGATGAGTGGGAGGAACCAGAGTGAAGAAATCATATTCTCTTTTTGTTTGTAAGTTATCTCTGAGTGTAAGGTCACCTTAATCAGCCCTGTCTTCTAGTTTTTACAGCCTATGCTCACAGTTGTCACTTTCTTTATCTATACTTTTCAAAAGAAATTTCAACCTCCTCCTGGATTTCTGTTTGGTATCATTTCATAGACTCAAATTCTTTGCTGAACTAGTCATTCATGTTTTGTATTGTTTTGTTTAGCTCAGTTAGCTTTTCATTAGAGTCTTCTGTTAGCTCACTGATTGTTTTGTGTGTTAAGTCCGTTATCTATTAAGTTATATCTTCTTTGAACTCACTGAGAACTTTATTGATCTGATTTTTTGTCTCCTCTTTTCCATTTTGCATAATTCAGCTGTTTGACTTTTGATTTTCTCTACATCAATGCCCCTTGAATCAGTTTGCGGGGAGTTATGAGTTTTGGAGGCATTTTATTGCCTTGCCCTTTCATGTTCTTTTTGTTTTGTTTTGTTTTGTTTTGTTTTTTTTGTACTGGGGATTGTGGGTTGAAAGACTTTTTGGTAGTATGGGTGTCTCTTTAGTTAGTGTCTGCTTTTTATTGCGCATATGAGTTAGTCTGCGCATGACTAACTCTAAGCCTTTGCCTCTTTCCCAAGATCAAACTACTTTATTAATTTGGGAGATGAGTGTGCAGTGTATTAGACCCAGACCCATTTCTTTCGAAATGAACTGCAATATTATTGATGACACAAAGAAAAACCAGATATTGGCATACAGAAAAAAGATAGCAGCAACTATGTTACCTGGCAATAGTATTGAAATCACAACAATAATAGACTCAAAGACAAACTGAATATTAACATACCATAATAACCAATAAAAGCTACCACTGTACCACCCATAATCATAGAATCTATAAATATAATAAAAATGTAAAGACAAACAAATATTGACAAACAGTAAATATCTATTAAATTCAACAACTCTGTGACTATTAACAATGGGAAAGAATTAAACAATAATAGCATAGTTTTAACTAAATATCTAAAGATTAATAAAGCTTAATGGTTATACCAGTAAACATGGAGGGCATGGATAATGGGAGAATAAAAGAAGTAAACTTTGAAAAATAAAGTAAAGGAAGATGAAAAGGAGGAGAGAAAAGTAGTATAGAGGATCCTATTAAAGAGTAAAAGAAAATAGAATTAGATAAAAGTATGAGAAACGAACAAGAAAAAGAAGAAAAAAGAAAAAGAAATAAAAGAAAAAAGAAAATCCATGAAGAAACCCTGACAGAAATAAAAGAAAAAGAAAACACAAAAAATATCTCAATCCCCCCAAAACCAATGAAGAAAAACATGAGTCCAAAAAAATTTCCTTCATGTTTTTGAAGGATTAGTTTCTTTCTAGGTTCTACGGTATTGGAATACAATACCAAGACCTATCTAAACCAACACCTAATTTTTTTTTTTTTTGCACACTCATGTTTTTGTGTGTAAATGCTAATGCCAGCTATATTTAGACAATGGTCCACCATAAGGCTGTAATCACTCTGGCAGCTGCCAGTTTCCATGTCCCTGTATGCACCCTAAGTCATGGCTTTCTTTACCTGGCTTTATGACCTGTGGGTTTGTGAGGTACCTCTCTATGCTCCAGAAACCCCTCTGTCTGTACACCCAAGGCTGTCATGACCATCCAAGCCAAAGTGTATCGTTGCTTATATTGGTAGATGGGGAAAGCAAGCAGACCATTAGTTCTGTGCTGAATATAGGCAGTGGGTGGGCATTCAAATATGGTAAGTGGTAGCAAATAATAGTGATTAACTCAGATAGCATTTGTCTGGAAAAATCTTTATCTCTCCAGTTCCGAAGGACAGTCTTGCTCTATACAGTGTTCTTTCCTGGCAATATTTTCCTTTTTCTTTTAACACTCTGACTACACCAAACCATTCTCTTCTGACATGTACTGTTTTTGCTAAGTTACTGATAGTCTCATAGAGTTTCCCTTGTATGTTATAAGTCCCTTTTGTCTTGTTGCCTTCAAAATTCTTTCTTTGGGGTTGGGGATTTAGCTCAAATGGTGGAGCACTTGCCTAGCAAGCACAAGGCCCTGAGTTCAATCTTCAGCACCACCATCCGCAGTTCTTTCTTTGATATTTGAGATTTTCATTTTATGTGTCTCATTGATGATCTTTTTATATTTAATCTATTGGGTTTCACTTGGCCTTTATCAATCTGGATATTCATCTCTCTTTCCAGATTTGAAATGCATTCTCTTATTTTTTTCATTAAATAAGTTTCCTGCCCCTTCCTTTTTCTCTGTTCCTTTAATAATTCCCATATTGTGCAAATTGTGCTTGATGGTGTTCTACGACTACATAAGGATTCTTCACCCTTTTTTTATTGTTTTTTCTTTTGTTCTTCTGACTGGATAATTTCAAATGACCTATCTTTGAGTGTCACAATTCGTCTCCTAGATTAAATGTTCTTTTGAAGTTTCTGAGAAAATTTTCATTTCAGTAATTGTGTTCTTCAGCTCCAGAATGTCTATTTGGTTCATTTTTATAATTTTTATACATCTTTATTCAACTTCTAATTTTGTTCATGTATTATTTTCTTGATTACATTTAGTTGTCTTCTATCTTTCTAGGTGATTATTTTAAATTCTTTGGTTGATACTACTTAGATCTCCTTTTCTTTGGGTGAGTTATTGGAGCTTTATTTTGTTCCTTTATTTTGTTGTGTGTTCTTGTCTCTTCATGTTCCTTGTAGCTTTGTATTGGTATCTACATATTTAAAGAAAAAACACTTTTTCTTGTATTTGTGGATTAGCTTTCATTGGGAAAGTCCTTCACCAGATATTTGGCTTAGAAATTCTAGGACTTTTTCCCCTAGCTACCCCAGGTATCCATTTATTTTGTTTTCATTTTAAGAATCTTCAAAATGTCTTGGTCTTTCTGGTGTCTGATTTTGTGAGGTAATGTTTCTCCATTTCTTTAGGCTTGGTTACTGAGCTTTTCTTTTGTTACTTCATTGATGTTATGTTTTCCTAATTCATAATCCTTGCATTGCTGTTTTTTTTGCACAGTCGAAGGAATATATACCTCTTCCATTCTTTACAGGGTAGCTTAAGCAGGAAAAGCCCTTCGTAGAAGCTCTCAGTCAGAGCTTCTGGGCAGACCATCTGGTCGGGTTCATGATTGCTGCTGGAGTCCTAGTGCATGTTGGCCTGGTGTCAGTTTCAGTGCTCAGTAAGGTACAATAATGTGTCTTGAAGGGTGAACCAGGAAGTGTATTCACTTGGTTAGGCTTGGAGCTTGGGTTTTCAAGGGCAGGTTTTTCTGCCTGAGTCCATGCTGGTAAATTTGAAACCCAGGTTTGTGGGGATTGGGCTGATGCCTGGTATCTTGATGGTGAGCCTGGAGCCTGCATCTATGGAGGCAAGCCCGGAACCTATGTCCTTTGGGGGCAAGCCTGCATTATGAGACTGCATGACCAGCTTGTATTAGCATGTGCCTAGTACCTGCAGTTGTAGGAACTGTCCTGGAGCCTGGAGCCATTGTAGCTAGCTTACCTCCTGTGGATGAGGTTTTATTCTTTTCTTAAATCACTAGTTTTCCCCTAATTGTTCAGTTGTTTCATTTAATTATTTAAATTACTATATTTTTCAGAGTTAGGTCTTTTACATTTTAGAAATTTGATTTCCTTTCCAATATAGACACTTCTCAAATGACAATGGGATTATGATAGTTAGTCCTTTTCATTAAAGGTGTAAATGTTTGAAAGTCTCTGTCTTGCCTCTTTATCCATGTGAATATGAAAATACAGACCATTACAATATCAAAAGTATCTTCCTACTTAAGGTTTTTAATTTCCTCTGTATTTATTATTCTCTGTAAGGTTCAGTTCTCATTTAAAAGATGTTTGTGGGGCTGGGGATTTAGCTCAGTGATTAGAGTGCTTGCCTTGTAAGCACAAGGGCCTGAGTTCGATCCCCGGCACCACAAAAAAAAAAAAAAGATGTTTGTGGTGAGAGTATTTTCGGGGCATATGGTCCATAATATTGCTAATCCCAGAAATCCTTCATAGAGTTATTGTCAGAATCAAATGGGAACCCAGATAAAGAAGTGCTTTGAAGAGTAATAAAAACCTGTTGTGACTCTTGAAAAGGTATGCTCATTAAGGCTCTTTATTATGTAAATAACTCATATAGTCTGCACTGGTTTGTTTTTCTTTTTTTTCCACTCTTGATTTAGGAATGCATTACTTTTGATCCAGTGGAACATAAGAATTTTCATGGCTGTGAAGAACTGGCCCTGGATGAGGGTCTTCTTCAAGATCAAGCCCCTTATTAAGTATATGAGAGTAGAAGAGGAGATAGCCAGAGTGAAGGAAGAGTATGCACAACTGCAGAGAGCCTTTGAGAAATCAGAATCTCAGAGGAAGGACCTGAAAGCAGAGCACATCTCCCTCAACCAGGAAAAGAGTGACCTGCTTCTTCAGCTGCAGGCTGTGAGTAGTCCCACCACATGTTCTTTATATCTAGTTTTTAATTATGCTCGTTTGTTTAACATGCAGTCTTAACTTGTAAAAACAAAACAAAATGAAAAAATGGAAGAAGGAGCTTTTCAAATACCATAGATTGTCATGAAATATACACATTAGAAAAGTTTAAGACACTCCATTTCAAAATGAAGTAATTTCACTGTCAGGATGTCTTTGAAATAGAATCAAACTATCAGGTGGCTGTTTACTATGTAATAGCACCATAATCTGTCACGGGACCAGGAAGCTCTTGGTCTTAAGTTTGAGTGACCCATTATCAAATCAATTGATAAGATGTAGTTAGTTCTGAAAAAAGCTTGACTGGAATCTTCAGTATTATTTCACTATGCTCCAGTATGTTGTATTTTCTGATTTTTGTCTTCCTACCTTTTTTTTGGTTCAAATCAACATTACTAATGAGTTCAGTCCTTAAAAGAGCAGTTCCAACATTGAGTTTGTATCAGTTACATTTGTGAAATATTAAAAAGTAAAAGAAAGGATGCTTCAATCTCATTCTCAGATAGTGATTAGGCAGAATATGTGTGGAGATGTGCTCTTCTATCTATCGTTCCATTTGTGTCCCTTTGAACCCCATTTGTTGTAAAGAAAGTCATTCTTTAGGTAGGAGTTACCCAGAATCCAGTAGCATAGCTTTCTATCTTTATTCTACTCTTCATCTAATTAGCCCACACAATGTAGAGGAAAAATGAAGCTCAAGATAGCTACACTGTAGTTCAGGATGGGATGGTGAAATTTCCAGGGTACATTAAGTCCAAGTCAGCAGAATTCCAGTGCAGGTGCATCTCTGGTCTTTGTGTAAATAACTTATATAATCAAGGTTGATACTGGCACATAGCCACTATTGTGAGTTTTGCTATAAATCTGTACTGCCATGAGGGCTGATGGCCTGGCAGGGGACTGAGTGGGTGACTGAGGGGCTGAGTGTGTGCAGCTAAATACAGAGATGGACTACGGCTAAGTGGGCAGCTGGACAGATAGGGTGAGCTGAGCAGCTAAATAAGGCACATCAGACATTTACATGGCTCTGTGTGTCTTCTTTGAGCTTTCTGTATCTCAAGTGAACCTTCCCAGTCTGAACTGGTGACAAGACATGCAGTGCAATTGCGTGCACCCAAGTATATTGTCCAAACTGGCGTATTGTGGAGAGTAGATTAAGTCTAGAGATGGAAAATGAGGGTTATATTAGTTGCCTTCCTTCACTGTAAAAAGATACCTGAGATGATTAAATTATAAAAAGAAAATGTTTATTTTGGCCCAGTTTTAGAGGTTTCAGTGCATGATGAGATAGGGCCATTGCTTTTAAGTCTGTAAGGGGATACTGGCTCACAGTGTCGGGGAGCTGGTGGTGATGCAAATCACTTACCTCGTGGCCAGGAAGCAAAAGAGAGAGAAAGGGACTAGGGTCCAACAATTCCTTTGAAGGGTGTGTGCTCAGTGACCTTAATAACTCTCATTGCAGTCCACCTGTTGAAGGCTCTACCACCTCTTAACAGTCCCACCCTGAGGCCCGATTGTTTAACCCATGGACCTTTGTGAGTTATGCAATATTGAAACTATAGCAAAGATGTGTTGAAAAGTATATTTCAATCAGACATAGAGTATTTTAAAACTTCCTCACAAAGGAGAGATTTTATTTAGCCTTTAAGGAAGGCAAATTAGAGGTTCAAAATTATGAATGTGCTCTACGATAAAAAAGAAACTTCATTGTTTACTTGATCTACAACACAGAAACAATGGGTCACTCAGGAAGATTTAGAGGTGGTATATGTGAAAAGCTTAAAGGAAAGAATATTTTATTCTCTATGTATGTAATGTGTGAAATTTACTGCTGAGAGAATCACTTGAGGAAAAACTTTCGTTGAAAATAATAGTGAAATCTAGTTAGTGACTTGCAAATAAGCTCATGAATTATAACCTATGTCTTCAAATATATTGCTCAGTTCAATTTATTATATGTAGATTTATTTATTTAAGCAAGTGTACCAGCATACTTATAAAAATGTTCTAAATATTACATTGTCTACAAGAACATTAATGTCTTAAAAGACCATATTTTAAGCATATCAACCTCCAGCTATGTGCCTACATGAGTTCTCCCAGATGCTATGATTTAAACTACACACTACTAAGTTTCAGAGGCATTCTTTAGGCCTTTAGCTCCTTTAGGCTGCCGGGATTCTATTAAGTGCTTCAGACGAGGTCATTTAATCTACCAAATGCGCCTGAAAGATGAAAGGCTCCTCCAAACACAGGCAACTCCTCCACATCTCAACTATAGGATCAGGGACCTGGGACTATTATTTCAGCCGCCTGGGAAAAGTAGGTGAAAGTGCTGGGCAGAAGGTAGGCAATTATCTTTTTGCTATATGGGAAGCAGCATTTTTACCTAGCTGATAAATTACTTCCAGCTGTTGGCAACAATTTTCTTCTCATCATGGCAGGAGTGAGAGACCCTGGCAAATGTTGAAGGCCCGCTGGAGTCGCTGATTAAATCCAAGATCCAGCTGGAGGCCAGAGTCAAGGAGCTGTCTAAGCGTGTGGAGGAAGAAGAGGAGATAAATTCTGAGCTGACTGCCAGAGGGCGGAAACTCCAAGATGAATGTTTTGAGTTGGAGAAAGAAATCGATGACCTGGAAACAGTGTTGGCGAAGGCAGAGAAGGAGAAGCAGCCTATGGAGCACAAGGTACTTTTTTTGTGAAATTAAGCAGGCCTAGATGCCTGAATTTCATTTTCAAATTAGGTGCCAGAAGTGCTATGTTTAAGTTAATTAACACAGTAGCTTGCAGTCTTACAGAGTGAGAATCAGATCAGAATAAAATAAAGGTCTGATGAACTGTGTTGTCCTAACTCAAATTTCCAATTTGAATTTATAGAACACATAAATCTACCAAATGAAATGTTTCACTTGTTCAAATCTTTTATCTTATAAAATCTCATAGGAAGAGCAAAAATGGTTTCATTAGGCCTCTAAGTATCCTTTTGGCTCAACAGTGAACATGCTGTGTGCCCTAAAAGGTGATTTCGGATGTGTCTGTATTCCCTGCTCTGCCAATGATTTGGAGTTCACTCTTGAAGCTATCACTTTAATTCTGGTTATAGAGTTCATCATTTTTTTTAGTTTTGGGTTTAAATTGATCAACTCTGTGTGGATTGATGTTGGTAAAGAGTCTGAATAAACAACTAACCTTCAAGGTGAAACTGTAATTTGACAGATAATTAAATAACAATTCTTGTGGCTACTGATTCATGTTCATAAAAAGCACGTGTGCCCTATATAGCTGGCTTTCACTTTTATAGTGCTGTGTGCTGGGACCCACTTTCTTGAGAGAGTAAAGTTTCAAGTAATCAGGACATACCCCCTGAATCCTCAAAAGAAAGCTGAATGACCTTGAATTGTATTATTATTGTTTGCAATAATTTGATGCTCTAAAATTATCTATATAATCAACAACATTGATATTATTTGGTTTACTAGAGTACCCCATTTCCTGGTAATTCCAGGTAATAATTTTTTATGGAAGAAAAAGTGAACTTAGAGTTTTAAAAAATATATCAGGAATTTAGGTAAATGTAGTTCTTGATGACACTGGGTACCTCACGACTTTCTGGACTGTGGAAGAGACAAGATGAGCCTTAGCATTCTACTCAGCCTTCCAGTAGTGGCTCTAATGAAGCTCTTCTTGTCTTCTCACAGGTCAAGAGCCTAACTGAGGCAGACTCTCTAAAGGAGGATGTTAGCAAACTTAGCAGAGCAACTAAGAATGTGCAGGAAACCCATCAGCAGACTCAGGACCACCTGCACATGGAGGAGGCGCAACTCAGTAAACTGAGAATAGCAAATCTGAAGCTGGGACAGCATGTAGATGAGGTAAGTAGCAATAGATGTGGCTTGTTTATCTTTCTGTCTACATATATACATACCTCACATCTTTACTCAGTTAATTTACTTGGCAGTTTTTTTGCTAGTTATAGGGAATGTCTTCCATTCCTGGAAAGTAAACAGGTCAATAAGCAAACAGTCATATTCTAACAAGTATCTAGCTTCTTGTTAAATTACTATCTGTATCACTGTTGGCAGCACTAATCCAGGCAAAACTGGTATGTTCTGACCAGCTTGGAGGCGTATCAGGATGTGCCATATGTCATGAACTCTTCAAGCTATTGGTTCAGGCAATGATTTTCTTTTTGAAGAAAAAACCAGCAAAGTTTAAAGAAGTGTAATTAGGTGATAGAATGCTCAGCATGAATAACTTGTGCCAGGAGAAAGAAAAATGGCTTCAGGTATTGGGCTTAAGAATTTAAAATGTTGTGCTGGGTCTATGGCATCTCTTGGTGGGGCCTCCAGAGCGTGGTTGACAACATGACTGACATGGAGCTGAATCATGTCAGCTGTGTCTCTTGTGCATGTCCTTTCCTATAATTTACTCTGTTATCATTGAATGTGTGAGATGCAGTCCATATGCATGAACCTTTAATGAACTCGAAGTGAAGAAAGGTTACCATATGTCATGCTGGAGAAAATGGAGCTCATATGTCCTGGTTTGGGGCTTCAGAATTTTCCAGGGGTCTTTGTTCTTCTTATCTCTGCCTCAGGATAGTAGGCCTTAGGACAAAGTTTGGGAGCTTGACCCTAGGACATTGCTCAGGTTCAAGTGAGTGGAGGAGAGTGGTCATGTAGCCCTAATTGTACTATATATATTATTCCCTGCAACAGACCTGGTCCCTGAAAATCTGTAAGGGGTGAGGAGGGTAGAATGTCTGTCTTCTATAGCTACTTCCTGCTGAATAGAACCATTGGCCCTCCCTATAAGAAGACCATGGAACTCTTGTCCTACCTGATATAGGGGGCTAAGGGAGACATACTCCTCCTCTGAGGATGTCTTGAGTCATAGATATGGAGACAGGCTTGGGTCCCTGGCTTGCATCATCATCTGTATTTTAAAGGTAGAGTTGAGGTCTCTGCAGTCTCCATGCCTCTTTTTGCCTCCTGCTGCTGGATTGGAAGATGTTGCTGTGGGTGATGAGGTCTTGGATGGGTTTCTAGGTTCTTGTATGCAACAAAGAACTGGATGCAGCACATGATGATAGGCAAAAAGCAGCAAAGTTTAATGAAGTGTAATTAGGTGATGATACACTAAGAGTGTACGGGCTTGAGTCAGCAGAAAGGAAAATGATATGAGCCAATGTTGTTTTTAAAGATAGATCTACACAAGTAATGTAAACACTATGTACTGCAAACATTGTACTAATAAAATTTTTATTAAGAAGTAAAAATAGCCAAGTGGAATTATATCAAACTAGGAAGCTTTGTATAGCAAAATAATCAACAGAAATAAAAGACAACATACAGAACAGGAGAAGATACTAGCAAACTATCCAATCAAGGGGTTGATATCCAGTATATCAAAGGAACTCAGGAAGCTTAACACCAAAGAACAAAAACCAATTAAAAGTGAACTAAAGAACTAAACAGACAGTTTTCAAAAGAAGACATACAAATGGCCAACAAGTACATGAAAAATGCCAATTTCACTAATTATCAAAAGCGTAAATCAAAATGACAATGAGATATCTCACCCTGTTAGAGAAGCTGTCATCAAAAAGACAAAGAATGACAAGTGCTAGTGAGGATGCTGAGAAAAGGGAATACACACCTTTTTGGTGGGAATATAAAGTACTACAGCCGTTATAGAAAACAGTATGGAGATTCTTCAAAGAACAAAAGATAGAACTATCATATGATCCAGGAATTTCACTTCTGGCTATATATACAAAAGAGATAATATTATTGTATATAAAAGATACTTGTACTCCCGTGTTTATCATAGTGCTACTCACAACAGCCCAAATATGAATCAATACAAATGTTCTTCAGTGGATGAATAGATAAAGAAATTTAACATATTTATATAATTCGATACTAGTTAGCCATGAAAGAGAATGAAATCCTGTCATTTGCAACAACAGAGATAGAACTCAGAGTCATTGTGTTAAGTGAAATAAGCCAGGCACAGAAAGAAAGATACCAAATGTTCTTATTGTGTGTAGAAACTAGTAAATCAGTCTTATAGAACAATGGAATGGAATAGTAGTCATTATATACTGGGAAGGACAGGGGTGAGGGGAGATGGAAAGAGGTTCAGGAAGGGGTACCAAGAAACAGTGTACAGGAATTCTAGCTCTTCTTGAGCATAGTAGAGTAACTAGTTTAAAATAATCCATGATATATTTCAAAGTGATAATGAGAGTATGAATTTCTCAATACATAAAAATTAATGTTTGGAGAAATGGACATAATACTACCCTGATTTGATTAGTAAACATTTTATATATGTATTAGATTAATGTAACTCATATTTATTAATACTATGTCTCAGTAAAAAACCGTAACAGCAGCATAATATTAAAAAATTCTCCTCCCAAATGTTAAGAGATATGAAGACTAGACTTAGAAATATCAGCATTTATTAGGAGACCCAGAAATAAAGACCCTAATCTAATCAATGGCAAGCTGGAAAAGAAGAAAAAAACAATCAAAATACAGAAAATTTAAAAAATTTAAGGTAGAAGGATAAATCAGTGAATCATAATATAACCTGTATAGAAAACCTCAGTTAAAAGACAAATTTTCTACCACCTCATACTCATTAGGGTAGCCACTATCATAAAAACAAAACAGCAATTGTTAGTATATGGAGAAATTGGAACCTTTTTGTATTATTAGCGGGAGTATAAAATGGTTCAGCCTCTATGAGAAGCAGTATGGCAATTTCCCTCAATATTAACAATTGGAATACCATATAATCGAGCAATTTCACCTTTGAGTATATACTCAACAGAACTGAAACAGGGATTTGAAGAAATATTTGTATATTTGCCTGTTCATAACAGCATTATTCACCATAGGCAATAAGTGGAAACAACCAGGTGTGTCTGTCAATGGATGAATGGATAAGCAAATTGTAGTATATATACATACAGTGGAATTTTAATTCAACTTTTAAAAGGAAGGATGTTCTGATAAATGCTGTGATGCCACCATATGGAGGTAAGGGGAACGGGGAGCTAGCTATTGCTTGAGTACAGAGTTTCTGTTTTGCATGATGAAAAGAATTCTGATGATGAGTGGTGGTAAGGGCTTGCATACAATGCAAATATAATTAATGTCACTGAACTATGTACTGAAAAATGGTTAAAATGACAAATTATATGTTATGGATTTTGGCACAATTAAAAGAAGACACATTCTTAGTCTGGGGGAATAAAGAAGAGTATGACATGATGTTATAAACTAGAAGAGAGTATCAAAGGAGTGAACGGGGCTTGGAATCATGTGAGACCTGTTTGAAAGGGCCAACAGTATTTGGGAGGGCTGCTGATATTCATGGATTCTCACGTCGAGACAGATTTATTCAGGTAGCAGAGCTTCAACTTGCGATAGAATTACAGAGAATATTTTTACTTCTTATGAAGAAATATCTGAGTAAATAGACTCATTCATCCATAAAATGGACTGCAATGCGAAGAAGTAAGATTCCTGTCACTGGAAAGTGATCCAACAGTACCCAACTGGTCACTTATTCGTTCCATCCTTAGAACTCAAAGTCTATAGTCTCTAGAATTTTCCTCCATCACCGTCATTTCTAGATTCTTTTGCTAACTTATTGTTGCATTTTTACTTTAAAGTACCTTTGTAAGTAGGCCTTATTTATAGAACCTATTCTTACACTTTTCTTATATTAGTAGAGTATACGCTCTGCCTGTTTATTTGGTTAAATGATCGTTCTTTTTGTCAGCTGCAGGGTGCTCTGGAGCGGGAGCAGAAAGTGTGAATGAATTGTGAAAGAGAAAGGCACAAACTGGAGAATGATTTAAAGGTGACCCAGGAAAATGTGGAGAACCTGGAGTGCAGCCAGTGGCAGCTAGTGGAAGTAAGCGCCTTGCTGCTACATGAACTTCTGGCGGAAGAGCTCATGTGGGGGGCAGCGCTCTCATTCACTTATTTCAGGACCCAGGCCAGATATCCTGAGACCTAAGGCAAGGACAAAAGGCCTAGGAAATGACTTTTCTTTTGCTGGACTTTATTATGTAGTGTCTGTCTGTCTGTTTGTCTGTCTATTTAATCTATCTATCTGTCTATCTATCTTAATTTTTACCACATATGTATTAAAAAGTGAGAAAATACATAATCTAGAAGGTATGACTGAGAAGGTATATGAGTAACAGATAAGAAAGTTTCAAAGCATATGATATGTGACCAATTGGAAATTTGAGGTTCCTAGTCAAAAAAATGAAAATGGCTCACTTTTAGTCATGGTGACACCAATGGCAATGACCTTGATATGAAGTCTGAAATATCCCCTGATTATTTAAATAATATCTGTTGCCCAATATACCTTAATTAATCTTTGTATAGGGTTTTGTTTTGTTCAAGCATTTTACTACATAAAAATTAAGTCTTACAATCTAAAGCAAAACTTGAAAATGATAAAAATTGGGGAGACTTTCAATTCACATATTCGCATGGGTTCTTTATATCCCAAAGAACTCAGTGGAAGATACCTCTCTCAGTAGTTCCAGTTGACGAAAAGATTTTCTTGTTCCTTTTGTCTTCTGTTTATCTGAGTTTTTTCTTTTGTTTATTTTGGTTTGGAGTTTTTTGTTTTTTTGGTTTTTTTTTTTGCGGGGGTGTAGTAACCCCTAAGGATTGCCAGCTTATTTAGATTAGATCAAATAAGAGGGGAAAATACTGAGATTCAAACATAAGATAAAACCAGGTTAAAGATAGGAGCATATCAGTAATTGAGATCCATAGTGAAAAAAGAGAAGAATGTCAAGTGACCAGCTTTGAGTTTCTAGCTTTTTTTGTTTGTGTACGTATGTTGCCATTCTATATCCCCTTGGAGAGTCTTGACTAATGTTCTACTAGTTACTAAACTTGAAAAGTGTCTGCAAAAGGTGAAATATATAACGTAATGAATATGATGGAATGGTGTAAGGTGAAAAGATCGTGAAATTCCCTAGCCCTCAATTTTGAATATTGTGTTTCAGCTCAGCAGAGTGAAAATGATACTCAGTTCAAAGAGTTTCAAAATTTTAGAAATCTATACTTTAAGGAAGCTGGAACTTCATCATAAAACCTTTTTTCTAAGTGGAACTAGGGGTGCTTGAAATTTAAAACAGGTTAAAGGTGGCATTTCAGATTGGTGATGACAAGATGGTCACTAAATGGTGTTGGGAATTTTAGCTGTTAAGGCCCTTCAACATAAAAGGTAAGTGTTCATCTCGCTCTATTTATAAGCACAAAATTCAGCTGCATTGAAGAATTCAGTGTGAAAACAAAGCTATACCCCTTTAGAAGACGCAGCATTATTAACAACAGCCAAGATATGGAAACTGCCCAGCTACTCATTGATATATGAAGGGAGAAATGAAGTGCAGTATATACATGAAATGAAATATTGTTTCACCTTTAAATAAGGAAATACTATCCTGTGCAAAAACATGGATGAACCCCGAGGACATTGTATTAAGTGAAATAAGCCGGTCACAAAAAATAAATACTACATAATTCTACTGATAAAAGGTATTTAAAATAATGAAACCCAGCATAGTTACTGCTCAGCATTGGAAGAAGGGGAAATGAGGAATTGCTCTTCAATAGGAATAAAGCTTTAATTATACAATACTGAATCTTAAAGATCTGTACAACATTGTGCCTATAGTTAACAATAGTGCATTTTGAACTTAAACTTGTTAAGAGGATAGATCTTATATTAATTATCTGTATTACAAGTAAAATAAGAGTAAAATATTAGAAGAAAATACGTATAATAAGTCTCAGGAAATAGGGAGTTTAAGTTATTTTGAACAAGTTATAGCAAAAGACATTAAAAAATTAGTAAATTTGACTACATCAAGTTTTTAAACATTTCTGTAGCAATAACCTGTACAAAGCAGAGACAAGTTATAAATGAGGAAATTATTTACAGTAGATATGAATAAATAAATTTTAAGAATATTTACAGAAAATCTATAGTTCAATAACTCACTGAACAATCTGGTAGAATTAAATAGGTAGAGGGCAAACAGGCAATTCATTTGATTTCTTGGCCATTTGAAAATACTAATAGTTGAAAAAATGCCATCATTAGTTCATGAAGACATTCACAGTAAAGCAATAAAATATTTATTCTCTAAGAAAAATGTAGATATATACTGATACTAAGTAGAACTGTAGATGATCTCATATTGCTACTGGGGAACAAAGGGTAGGGTATTAAATGTTTTTAAGTAGGTAGATTATCTATCTATCTATCTATCTATCTATCTATCTATCTATCTATGTATCTATCTATGGCAGTTTCCTGACCAGTATCTACTGTAGAGAAGCCTTGACAAGGAAACATGTACTTGAACAGTGTTACTTGTCAAAGCAAAATATCGAGAGAAGCCTAAGTGCCTATTTAATAGGGAAATACGCCAATAAACTGCACACTGTCTTCATATGGAATACTCTGTCATAGTTAATTTTTATGTGAAGTAAAAACCTATACGTGAACCGGGTTAGAAACTTTTCCAATATACTATTTGGAGAAGAATACATTTGGTTTAAGAATAAGCTATAGATCTGTGTATGTATATATGTATGTATAACTTTTATGGCAAATAAAATGAAACTATTTCTACAACTATGTATACCTAAGCATAACCATGTGAATGTTATGTGTGCAATTTAAAAATATTTAAACACAATATTATTCTTGAACAATTCCATTTTTTTACCTTTCCTAAACAGGAAAGAATTAGAAAATAATCAGATGAATTCGAAGGTCGAAAATGAGAAAGGCCTGGTGGCTCAGCTTCAGAAGATGATCAAAGAGCTTCAGGTAATCATTTATCAAGTTTTTGTATGTACTTGTATTTCAATCTGTGGACAGTGGTTGGTGTTTCATCAATGACAAATTGTCTGCCAAGGTGTCCGTATCCTTAGGCAACAGTAGACAGAGGAAGGGAAGAGCAGTGGTTAAGGAAGTAAACTGCATTTCACAGATGTGTGACTTTGGAAATTACTTTTAAGCTTTAATTTTCTTATCATGAGGATAATAGCAATAAGTAGCTTATTTGTTGACTGTTTGGTATGAACAAGGTAGGCATTGTATTAAAATCCTGGACATGTATTTTTTTAGTCATTAATCTTGACATCCTTTGAGCTAATACTATTAAATGCAGTATGTTTAAGTGATAGGGACCCATAGTATGTGTTCATTTTTAGTAATTTTTATGATTATTTTTGTGATTAGAGGACAATTATGCTGAAAATGAGTAGATCTTTTTTTTTTTTTTTTTTTTTTAATTTTATTTTAAACCAAGAACATGTATTGGTACATTCTACATACAATGGTCACATTCATTACATTAATTCTGTACCTATACATGATGTATCTTGGTTCTCCCCCCTTGAAAATGAGTAGATCTTATAGGTACTTCTAGACTCAAGCCATTATTTGATAATTGATAACTATTTGTAAGTTTTAGACCATGTGACTATTTTATACTACATCACCATGTTATGAAATAATTAAAAGTATATAAAGTAATTATATACATAGAGGCATGTATGTCTTTCATTTGGGGGCTAATGTCTCAGTAATGTAACTATTACGCAGTATGCTTTTGGAACCCCTTTCTGATACTTCTGAGATATTTTATGTCAAATGATACAGCCAATTTCATGTTTTGTGAATATGTTTTATTTTCAGAAATAATTTTAATCACCAAGTGACAGTCATATTTACCAGGATCTTTATCAAATAAGATTTGACTTTATCCAGAATGAAAAAGTAATTTTTTCTGGCTTATCCAAAATACAAATTTTCTTACCTTGATGATTTACAAAAATTTCTCCAAAGATTGTTTCATTCTGAAATTCCAGAAATGTTTGGTTCAATGACAGCATTGTTTGTGATAAATGTATTGAATCCCATGAATGATAATCCACAATAAATAACTGTTGGGGGACCAAGTTTACTTGCAGGCAGAAATCATATATACTTCTCTATCATATTCATCTACAGAATGGTAGACTAGTGGATATGATTTAAATATCAGCTTTCTCTAAGCCAGGCTATTCCTAATTAATGAAAAGGAAAACATTATAACTGGAGTCTATCCCCGCCACTGTAATCTATGCTTAATTACTTGAAGTGATGTTAATGAACACCAGAGCTTCACCGTGCTCTTCATCTAACAGACAATGATATTATCAAGACTTGTAGAGCTAATTGCCGCTACACTAAGAGGATTTGGGGCTCTCAGCGTTTTTTTTCTTATCACTACTTTCCTTTTTCTAATCATTGTGTCTCTAATGGTATCAGATATCTATTTGCATTAGTAGTCCCTGCCCCTCCACCAATTCTAATTTATTGCTGCAAATCTACTACGTGAAATCTCCTACAGACTAAGAAACCACATGACACAGTTTGTTAGAATTGTGTGTAAAATTAAATTGATGCTGTTCCTTAAGAGTAAGTTGCTTGAACTTGATGTTTACTCTATGGGTCAGCTTCTCGCAGAGTTCCTGATAGTTGAAATTGTCAGGTGAACAAATCACAGGTGGGTAGGGATTTTCAAATAAAATTCGCTACATTATTTTTTATAAATTGTGTTTAAATTTGTTTTCTTTTCTGGTTATATGAAAGATAGCTTCCTGTTCCTTTGGGAAGTGCTCTTTAGTAAGATTTTCTCTCCATGTATGCTACAATTGAATGATGTCGTTTATCATTAAGGGCTGAGAGATCTGGGAGAAATATAAGTTCTAATTCTGGTATTGGTATTGATTTGGGGAAATTATTTAACTTGTGTATATTCTATTTTCTTTAATCATAATTTGGGAACAAAAAATATCTTGTTAGCTTTCTCATTATGAGAAGAAGAAAAGATGAATGTAATAAATCTCTTGAATAAAGAGTGTGCTTTTTACAAGTACTTAATAAAATCCAAAATTATATATTGCTCCAGAATCATATACGGAATTTAAAAGAAGAATTGGAAGATGAAAGAACCACTCAAGCCAGGGTGGAAAGAGAGAGAAACGACCTCGCCCAAGACCTAGAAGACTTGAATGAGAGGCTGGAAGAGGCAGGAGGAGCCAGCGTGGCTCAGCTGGACATAACTAAAAACCAAGAAGCAGGATTTCAGAAGCTTCACCAAGACATGGAAAAGACCATGCTGCACTCTGAGGCAATGTCTGCCTCTTTGAAAAAGAGACATGCCGATAGCCTGGCTGAGTTCCAGGGCCAGACAGAAAGTCTACAGCAGGTCAAGGAGAAACGAAATAAATAGGAGTGACTTGCAGCTAGAAGTGGATGACCTCCTGACTCCTTTTGAGCAGATGACTAAAGCAAAGGTAGACACTCATAATTCCTTCTTGTAGTCTTCTAAGCATGAAAAAAGGTAGAGGGGGGAGGGAAAAGAAAAATCAGAATGACAACTGGAGGTACTGGATAATGAGGGCTTTGAAGGCTAGACCAGGCCTAATCTCAGTGATTATACAACATTATCTAAATATGACCTAAAAGTGGCTTCTGGTTTCATTAGAATTCCAGTTCATGTTCCTTAGTAATTTTTCTTATGATGATATAAGCAAGTGGGACAGAAAAGTGAAGGTAGTTTACATCTCTTTAAGAATGGTTTTGAAGCCAGGCATGGTGGAGCATACCTATAATCCCAGTACTCAGGCGGCTGAAGCAGGAAGATTTCTCTGAGTTCAAGGCTAGCCTGAACTACATAGGGAGATTTTTGTCTTACTCCCCTACCCCCCAAAAAAGAATGGTTTTGTGTTGTGAGCACTTCTAGTGGTGGCCCAAATAATTCCAGAACTCATGTGAACAAATGGTATATAAAAATACCCTTGCAGAGAGGAGGAAAATGTTTTCTCCTTATATCCTCTGACATCTCTTTAACCAGATAGCACTAGAAGAAAGCTTTGTCACATGTTCTTTCTTAGCTAAGCCCATTAACCTATACACTGCAGGCTCCCATATCAAGTAGTTATTATCATATCGTGGGTAACAGCAACCCTCATTTAAAGTTGAGAGGAAGTTTCCTTTTGGTTAAGCCAAACAAATGGCCAGTTGCTGCAACCTCAGCTCCTTGTGAGCCAAATTTGTAAAGCTATCTGGGAAAGATACAACCCAACGGGAAAAGCTTGATCTCCATGGACTGTAGGCAGAAAAGTTGAATTATAGTTCCAGAAATATGGAATGGTTTTTAAAATGTTTAACTTAATTCCTTGGAAAAAATCCTCACTGAGTAGAAAAAAAAAACCATCATATTGCTTTTCTCTTTCTTTGTAATTAAAGTTCCAACATATGAAATTCATGGGAACACATTGAGACCACAGCTTTCCCACTCCAAAAATCATGTCCTTCCCATGAGCAAAATGTTTCTTCTAAGAAAGTCTAAAAATTTTAACTCTTTCTATCACTAACTCAAAGTCCAATCTCACCTAAATCAGATATGAGCGAAGTTGAAACTATAATTCATCTGGCGTTAATTCCCTCCCAAGCTGTGGGTCTGCAAAATCAAACAAGTTATGTCATTCCAAAGTACAATGGTGAGATGGACGTCAGGTAAGCATTTCCATTCTAGAAGGGAGAAATAGAAAAGAAGAAAAAGGTAATACATTCAAAATAAGTCCAAAACTGAACAAAGCAAGCAACATTAAATCTTGAAAACTGAGAATAGTTTCCTTTGACTCTGTTTCCTGCCTTCTGGACACATTGGGGTGGGTACTGGAGAAAGTTCTGGACTTCTGGCCTTGCTGAGTGCAGCCCACACAGTAGCTCTCAGAGATTGATATTGGGTCCTCTCAGGCTCACATTGCACACTGGTGGCTCAGTAATTCTGGGGTCGTGGGAGTGGACCTTCCCACCGAGCTCTGCTAGGTGTGGCACTAGTGGGGATTCTCCACAGTAGGGAAGTCTTGAGGCAGTTCCCTGCCTGTACCTCAAGGTTTTCCAAGGCATCCTTTGAAATTCTGGTGGATATAACTATGTCTCTGCCATTCTTGTGCTCTGTGCATGTACAGAGTTAGCAACATGTGTGTGCTATCAGGCTTTACCATTATGCTCTCTAGAGTGGCGTTGTAAGACATTTGGGCCTGCTTGAGCCACCGCTGGCATAGCTGAGGTGTACTGCAGTAACTGAAACCACACTGAGTGCACTGTACTGAGCAGAACTTGAGGCATCCTTGAGCAGCAAGTCTTGAAATCTCATGAGCAACCTGAATCTCCTCTTTGAAATTGCTTTACTCTCAATACTCAGGCATTCTGGATCTATGCTGGGTGGGACAGCTACAAAGATCTCAGAAATACCTTACGGGTTTTTTGTTATCTTTTGAAACAGTGTCTGCATCTTTGTATCCCTAACCTCATCAAATGTTTGCTTGGCCATATCATTGATGTTTTTGCACTTTTTAATTTTTTATCATTTGTCCAGGCTGAGAATCTTTTAAAAGTTCTGTATCCTTTTTCATTATAAATTCTGTCCTTAATTCATTTCTCTTTTCTTGTATTTTACTGTAAGAAGTCTACAGAGATGACACAGTACCCTGAAAACATTGATTAGAGATATCTTTGCCAACTATCTTACTTCATTGTATGTAAATTCTCAGTTGTACAAGTATTAGGATAGGGATACAATTCAGCCAAATTCTTTGCCCCTTTGTAAATAAGGTGATCCTTCCTCTAGTTTCCAAAAAGATATTTCTCTGTCCTAAGATACTATTAGAATGGCCTTTACTGTCCTTAGGTGTACTGTCCTTATTTGTATTCTGATCACATCCACTTAAATAATCTCTAATTTGATTCATTCTCTCTGCAACACTTCTCTTTCCTAAGCCCTCACCAGAATCAGCCTTTGTATTGCAACATAAACTACATGATTAGAACAGTGCCAAGAACATATTACACTGTTAATAAATAAATGTTTTATTATATTTATATAATAATCTAAATAAATGGTAGATGACTACTATTAACCATCTTCTTGGCAACATGGAGAATGCTGAGACCTTTACTTAATGGCTTAAAGTCACGGAGATAGCATTAATTCCCAATACTCCAAAATTCATCTGCAGCATAGGGGATGATGCTGTTTCTCTTATTAATATTTTATTGGTCAGCTTTCTAGTTGCTGGGACAAAATACTCAATATACACAACTTAAAGAATTACACATTTTAAAAAAGAAAACTTAAAGGACAAGTTCATTTTAGCTTATAGTTTTAAGGGTGTCAGTTCATAGTCAGCTGGTTTCAAGGCAAAATTATCACTGGTAGAGGGCTGCTCAACTCATGACATCCAGGAAGCAAAGAGCAGGGAAAGAGCCAGAGAATGGGCCAGAGACCAGATATATTTCCAAGGTCATACCCCCATGACCCACTTTCTCCAACTAGACCACACCTCCTAATAGCCTATGTAACTATGAAGTCATTAACAGGGTAATCCATTTATGAGGTTAGCACCCCCACAATACAATCACCTCTCCAGGAGTCTCTTAAATCAGTCAAGTTGGCAATCAAGATTAATAGGCACATGGTTAATTCCCCATTCTTGGCAATGTAGGTTTTTTCTAGCATGCATTTCCAGACTTTTTCAGCTCCTGCCCATTACCTAGGTCTGATGCCGCTTCTACATTCTTAGTTATTTGTTGCATGAGCACCTCGTTTGTAATATCATTTTTGGTCATAGTCTGATTGTGTTGCTGTAACAAAACACCTGAGACTAAGTAATTATAAGTAACAGCAATTTCTTTCTGACAGTTCTGGAGACTGAGAAGCCTAAAATCAAAGCACTGGCAGATGTTGGTGTCTGGAGAGAACTCTGCTTCAAAGACAGTGATTCTTGCTATGTCCTTACGTGGCAAAAGGACAAAAGATGAAAACAGATGGATGCTCTTTTGTACCTCTTTTATAATGTTATTAATGCTATTCATGAGGGATTTTCTCTCATGATAATCTTCTGCTATAAGCTCACCTCTTAATATTGTGACTCTGGCAAATAAATTTCAACAAATGAATTTTGGGGTACACATTCAGAATATTCACACCGCCATGCTCCCGCTCCCCAAATTATCTTAGAAAATAAATCTAGTGAGAATTTGGGTCTTCTCTTCCTTCTGCATCTCTTCCTTATTCTGCTCTATAGATTCTGTCTTTCCCTGGGTACTGTAAACATTCTTGCTCCTGTCGGCTTCATTTTTATCCTGTCTCAGCCCAAGTGAGGCTGTGGATGTGTTTACTCTCACTGTTCTTCATTGTGCTTCTCATTCATGCTCAAGAATGCTTCTCTTTCTGAAAATATTAGTAGGAATTCATAACATTCTAAAACTGTTGATGGGTTTATTGCAAATTGATATAAATCAAGTATAAAACCAGGAATTTTGTACTTCCTAATATCCTTTGGCCTTTCATTGCTTCTCAGAACTTATTTATTCTTCAAGTTATTCATTCTTTTAGTTTATACAATATCTCCTATGCTTTGAACATGGATAGTGTCTTCCAGAGGTCCATGTGTCACAGGCTCCCCAGGTTTGACACTATTGGGAGATGCTGTGGAACTCTGCAGGTAGAGCCTAGTGGTAGGCTCTTGGATTCCTGGAGGCATGCTCCTAGAAGGGATGGTAAGGTACCACATGATCCATCTTTTTCTGCTTCCAAGTTCATGATCTGAGGACACATGCTATATGTTGTTGCTCTCTGACTCCCTTGTGAGAAGTCAAGAGAAATGGGGCAGCCCAGTCTTTGACAGAAAGCTTTAGATAAATAAACCTTTTAACAAGTAAATTTCCACAGTTTTTAATTGTAGTAATGTGAAGATGACTTAATGTAGCAACCTTTCTAAGATTTCAGTCCTTCCTTTCTCAGTCTTTTAAATAAATAAAACCTGGTTAAAAAAATGAAGACTAGGACTGGAGTTTCAGCTCAGTGGTAGAGTGCTTGCCTAGCAAGCTCAAGGCCCTGAGTTTGATCCCCAGTATTAAAAAAAATAAAAAATCAAGACTACCCTCAGTATACAAGGTATGATAAAAAATATGGTGTATATTTAAATTAAAAATATTATTACAGTAAAAGACACATTGCCATTAGTCTCCCTCAAAACACTTCACCCTTGCTTTGAATGCACTTACCCCATGTTCCTGTCACTTCTAAATCAATTCTGGGAAGTCCTCTTTCATGAATGTCATTAGTTCTGCGGTCATGGCTGCCTTGATGCCCAGAATTGACTCAAAATGTTTACTTTTTATGGTCATTTCACTCTTGGGAATTGCCAGAAGTAGCAAGGTACAAGATCCAGCAAGTAAACTGAATGAGGACATAGCATGATGTTTTTATGAGTCTAGCATACCTTTCCATTGGATGGCACTCAACAGCAGCATTCATTGTATTTTTTTTATCATACCTTATAAGGCATGAAAGAAGGCTTCCAGAACTACTTCAGAAAGTGGCAAGAATGATGGGATACGTGTATTTAAAGCAAAGGGCAGTATTTTGAGGAGCATAAATGGTAATGTGTCTTTTACTGTAATAATTTTTAAAATACTTAAATATTCACTCTGTCATTTGATTATCTCTTGTAATTTCTCCTTTTACCTTATACATTTTCTTTTTTCTCTTCCCTTTCTGCAGAGAATAAAATATTTTTTCATAGAATCATTATTCATCCATTCCAAAAAACAGAAACAAATCAAATAGACATTTCCTCAGAAACTAGAGATGATGTCTTGAGCGGAAAGAAAAGTGTTCATATCTGTCTTACAGCTGTCTCTCTGACAAAGAAGTAGGGTTCTATTTCTCTCGTGTTGTGTAACAAATAATCTGAGAACCTTGTTGCTTAAAATAAACATTTGCTATTATCTTTCCTGGTTCTGGGGGTTGACAAGGTCAGCTTGTATGGTTGTAGTCAGATGGCAGTCAAGACTGGAGTAATTTGAAAGCTTCTTCAGTCACGTTTCTGGCATCTAGGCTGGAATAGATAGGACACAGCATGGTAGCCACAGGGTAGTTGAACAGCTTAAATGGCAATTCACTGTACTAAAGACAAGTGTTCCAAAAGACCGTGGCAGAAGTTGTAGGACTCTGTGAATGCTGTAGAATCAGTCTGTGTGACTCCTTTCAGTTACAAGTCACAGGGCCAGGAGCCTGCCTGAGAGTATGAATACCAGAGGATGCAGCTCATGGCGGAACTATTTTAGAGACTCCCACAAGTAGGAGTGTACCGCATCATCTGGCTTCACTGAATTATGTCCCTGTTTAAAAATAACCTCTATACTTTTGTTTTCAAGGCACTCTATGGACTATGATTGGGCTCAGCCTGCCTTGCTAGTGTTAGATCATATTACTTTGATTTCTGTACCTTCATTTCAGCAAATTAAAATGTTTGTCTTCCATGAAATGTACATTTTTCCACCAATATGGTGTCTTTGAACTAATTCTCTTTTCTGAAATGTTTAAGTTAAACTTCCTATATTAAAATTTTACTTGTTCCTGAATTCTTGTTGAACTTGTGTCCCTCCTGTACTGCTAAATTTTATAGTCTTCTAACTTTACCTAAGTAAAAAAGAATCCCTAGGCAGAATGTAGGTTTCATTCTGTTCATGCTTGTAGTTAGTGTTTGGGGCAACCAGTGTTCAGTTACTAGCATTAACTTTTACATATGTCTCTTGGGGTTCATATTCCTCTAGGGTCAGTGAGTTGTCCAAGGTCTATATGGCAGAGATGGGCCTCAATTCCAAACTCTGTAAGGCTGTGGGTGACTACATTCTGCTGCTGCCTTAAATATTTTTCGTAGGATAAATTGATTCTGTTCTCTCTTATAAGCATATGCATTATGCTGAACTTCTGTTTGAATTATTTACTTCATCTTTTTCCAAATTATAATGGCAAGAATGACAGTGCTCAGTGGTACAGTGAAAACTGAAGCATTTTCAGAAGTGTATTATGCTGATAGAGAGGCTCAGGGCAATTTCAAAGAGATAGGCAATCTGACAGTTTTTTTTTTTTTATTATTTTGAATTCCCATTGGTTCCTGCTTTTCTGGGAGGCAAAATTTTATGCATCATTTTAAGAAACAGCTTTAAAATGAATGTGCATTATTCTCTTAACATCTTCTTTCTTGTAATCAAAATGTATTGTTTGCTTAAATTTGAAATTCTTTTGAAGATACAACTCTTTTGCATGCTTATATTCCTAAACAGGCCTCCTGGATAAATACCCATGTTGTCTTTCACAAATCCTGCTTACGAAAAATACTTCATAAATTCGAAGTACTATACTAATAGCTGTATGAGTACTATGAGTACTTACTATGGGAAGCTATGCCTAAAGCCTGTGCCATCTCTCTCTGTTCAAGTGGCCTGATTACACATACGTATGCACTAGTGGGCTCTCATCACATGGACCGCTCTTGAAAAAATGAAAACTTTCTCTGTCCTTTTCTTACCATTTCCACAGATCATTGACAGTGGTCTTACAGAGATCACTATCTTTTCACTTTTTTGCATACACGTTTACACATGGCACATTCCATGCTGTACACAGAAGTTCCATTTCTCACACATGGGTATGCTCCTTCTAGCTTTGTCATTTATTATTGGAAATATCATTACATAAAGATGATTCATGTAATCCTATTTTTATATAGTTTCTTCAGTTATCTGGAGTTTGTGGCAATTTGAGTCAAATAGTGCATCAAGTCAATTAATTCTTCACATTTCCTTCCTTATCACTTCTCCCTACAAAAGATGCTTAACAATCTAATATTTGACTATTTTCTGTTTCTTCCATTTTGTTTTTTCTTCTCTGTTTTAAATTGCATCTGCACAGGCAGTTTCAGTTCAAATCTCAATCCTGAAACTTACTAGCTTTATGAATTTGGGCAGAATAGTAAACTTCTCTGATACTATTTTCCCATTTATAAAATGAAGCCAAGTGGAAATTTTGAGGTATATTGTGAGAAAAAAAAAATGAGTGGGTTAACTTTGATTATTAAAGTCACACTCAGAAGTGTGGGCAAACACGTTGAATATTCAGAGTATGATTAAAAATTGTAGATAACCTAAATACTGTTACATTAATCATTACTATAGCTTTGTTCCAGTGTGTGGACAATGTGGATAACTGAGCACACTGGTCCTTTAACATTAATACTCTATCCTCCATGATTTTGTTGGCATTTTATGAAGACCTGGTCATTGAGTCTCTACCGGGTCTGGTTCATGATCACCAACAAGCCTGTTAGACTATGGGGCACCTGTGATGTGCAACTGTGGGGTGTTCTTTGTAGGTCTCCACATAGGCATGAACCTGGATCGTTTCTTCACTTGTTTGTTAATCAGTGGGAATATCTCTTTTTTTTTCGGTTATTTTTATTGGAACTTAATTACATTCCTTGTGGGGCGTTAGTACATGTACAAAACACATCTTGGTTCTTTCTTTATCCTCTTTATTTCCCCTCCCCCCTTCTTCCATTCCTTGATCCCCTTCCCACTTGAAAGAGATCTATTTCCCTATTTCCTATTATCTATCTTTTATTTTGCTCTTTAGTTGTATTTTGGGTTTCTCGTATAAGAGAAACCACGTGGTATTTAAGCTTGTGCATCTGATTTATTTTGCTTAACATGATGGTCTTGAGGTGAATCGGTTTTCCTACAAATGACTCAAGTTTATCGTTTTTTATGGCAGGGTAGGAGTCCATTGTATGTTTTCTTTATCCATTCGTCTGTTGATGGACATGTAAGCCATTTCCAAGATTTACCTATGTGAATTGTGCTGCTATAAACATAGGTATTCATGTACCACTGTAATATGATTCTTTAACTCTTTCCGGAGGTAATACTTTTAACAGATAAAAAAAAGATGAACTTGAGGCCTTGAGTATATTAGGAAAGTATGAATGTGATCTTAGTAAACATCTGTGAGCAATGACTTGACAATAAAGTCTGCATTAACTTGAGTGACCTAGGCATTTGTGCAGGGTCTGTGGTGTGTCAAGCACTGTCTTAAAGTTATAGAAGGATGTAAGATACTATACAGTTGAGCATACTTCCTAGTATGAGCTCGAAGAGAACAATCGTCAACACAGTGTTGGCTCCAACTAGAAAGAGATGGCCAAGGATTTTGCTGACTCAAAAATTTTCAGAGCTCCAAACCTGACATCACCTTTTATATTTTCCTGGATTTTTTCAATTGCTATTTCACAACAATGAGATTAAGACTGAGACCATGAGGCCCATCACCAGCTTTCACCCTTTCATCACTTTTCACAATGTTCTTAACTTGCCACTGTGCAATCCTTTGTCTCTTGATTAGCCCTATTTCTTTTGGAGATAATGGACTAATGGGGCTGACACATGAATTGAGATTTAACACATATAAACAGTTTAGAGGAGAGCCGGGTAGTAAGCACCTAATAAATATTACTATTACTATAATCATTAGTGTCATCATCACCATCAACCATGGGGGAGATGGAAGGCATTCAAAGATTATTAGATGATTTTCACAAAAATTACTGTGTATAATCATTTTGACATGTCTGACCATATAAATAAGAATTCATACTACAGCTAATTCCTAGGTAAAGGGGACCCCTCAAACCCTCATCTTATGTTTGGTGGTTCTTAGTCCAGTCTGAATCTTCGAATCACTTGGCTGAATTTCCAGAGTGTGACAAGAATTTGGTCATTTGACTCATTATCAAAATCAGGTAGAAGTGTAAAGGCCAATGGCATAGCCTTTTCTCCAGGTCTGCAAAGCCAATTGTGAGAAGTTAAAGCTTGAGGTTCAAGTGTTAGGCTATCTTGTCAGAAGGGAACAGCTGCTTTGACAGCTCAAATTCTTGTTATTAGGCTGTTGCTGTTTAGCTTCACCTACTTTCTCCTAACCTCATTGGTCAGCCCTCTAGATTTCCTTCTTCCTTCCTCTCTCTATATACCTCCCCTGTTGTTTATTGACCTTCCAGTATGTTGTAGGTACTGTCTAGGCCCTGGGAATCTGTGCTCAAGCAGAATCTTTACCCTCATGAAACTTACATTCTACTGGGAAAAAGGACAGAAAATGATAATGTCAGACACATCATTAGTGTTTGAAATATTTTCTTCTCCAGAAACACAAAAAATTCTAGAGAGGCTTTTAATGCCTGGTGAGTGGGATTTTTTTCACTGACATCTATAAGTGTAAGCCTCTTAAGGACCCAGACTCTAGGTTTGTTTTACATACTTAATTTATAGGATGATCTTCTGATACTAGTTGAGGACTTTACTGTCAAAGAGATCATTTACGTCCCAGTGCCACCTGTTTTAATTATTTTCTAATCACTGAGACATAATACCCAACACCCACAACTGTAAAGAGGCAAGGTTTATTTTAGCTCACAGTTTGTAGAGGTTTCAGTCCATAGTAGGTTGACTGCAAGGCAGGGCGGCATGGCAGAGGGGCATCACAGAGAATCTCTCATGTCATGGCAGGCAGAAAGTACAGAGAGAGGGATCAAGGGAGAAAGGAGGGAGACAGACCTTTCCATGCCACACCCCTAGTGACCCACCTCCTCCAAACAGGTTTTACTTCCCAAATCATTTAGCTATAAACTCATCAGTGCACCAACCCGTTGATAAGTATCACATCCCCATGATCCATCACCTCTAGAAAGCCCCACCTTCGACCACATGAGGCTTTGGGGAGACATCTAGATATAAACTGTAACACATTCATCTCCTCATTGCACAGCTAATTCAGCACGGTTGACTCTTCTTTCTCAGCTTGCAGGCAAGTGCTGAGAAAGTTCTTGAATGAAGCAAATACAAAACTAGATGAGATGACACAGTTGGCAAATGACCTAAGCACAGAAGACAAAGCTACAGAATGACAGTGGTAAGTAAATGAGCTGCGTCCCCCGTGAGCAATCCTCAATTCTGGGAGACTCTTGGAGGACAACTCAGATGGTAACTCCCCACAGGCCAGGTGGCATTTAAGATATATCACATACAGGTACAAATTCCCTATAGTGCATATTATCAATGTATATCTAAAATGTACCACTAAAAATAAAAGACTATTCTGATGAGCTCACTGGTGATATAAACATACATTTTTATATAGTACATGGTATTGTCATTTATTGTATATGCATGCATATATATGTATATACATACATATATACATGTACATATTCATCTTTCCTGGTACATTGCTTCTAAAACTCTTGGAATCTCTGGAGTGATGAGTGTCTTTTGTATGCTTATGAGATGACTGGTGGCTATTACAGCCTCAGGATGAAGGCTGGTCTTCAGAAAGACTAAGCCACTATTAGAAGGTTGGTACTTTCTGTCTTATCCCTGACCTTTTGGGAGGGAAGAGGGCTGAAGTTTAGGTTGATCACCAGTGGCAACAATCTGCCAAAGAATGAGGCCTCCCCAAAACCTCCAGGGTAGTAGACTTCAGGTTTTCATTGCTAAGCACATTGTGATTCCTGGACAGTGGCACCCTAAAGGGTATGTGTGGAGCTTCTACACCTCTTCTCCCATACCTGGTCCTATGCATCCCTTCCATCTGGCTAGTCATCTGTATATTAAACTAGTAAGCATACGCAAGTTCCTCTGAGTTCTATGAGGCGCCTTTAGCAACTTAATTGAATCTGAGGAGAGAGTCAGGGAAACTCTGATATAAAATTAGAAGTATTAGTGACAATTTGCACTTATGATTGGCATCTGGGGGGTGTCTTATGGAACTGAGTTCTCAACTTGTGAATCTGATGCTATCTCCAGGTAAACAGTGTCATAATTGGGTTAAATTGTAGTGTCCATTGGAAAATTGCTTGGTGTATAAGGAGAACACACCTGGTGTCACAAATATTGAATGTCTAAAAGTATAGTGAAAAAGTGCTTTCTTTTTTCATCTTTTACAGTATGTAAGGAAATATATCAACATTTGGAAGAAATACATAATTAAATGAATCTGTGTTTTTTCAAATAACCCTTGCCTGATGTTACAAAATAATGTGACTAAAGATTGATTCAAAGTTTAAGATCTATCAGTGAATTTTAATTAATATAAAAGAATAAAAAACTTGATTCATGTGGTTCAATTACATATTGTTACTAAATCTTAAGAGACTTTCATTTGTTGAATTTTGGTGCATTCTCAAATGATGGTCAAAAATATCTAAAAAGACTATTAAGTATGCCACCACACTTTTCCAACTATATATCTGTGACAGACTGGATTTTCATCATATCCTTCAATTAAAATTGTATATTATAGTAGATTGAATTCAAAAGGAGATTCTAGCTGTCTTATTTTAATCCAGAGATTTAATATGATATGTAGAATTATATCATTCTTTTCACCTTTTTGTTTTGAAAAAAGATTTTTCCCCTATAAATTGTGTATATTAAATGTTAAGACTGTATATTAATTTAATTATTATTTTGAAGTGGATTATGTGTATTTTAAACTTCTCTGTTCTAATTTCATAGATACTATTAACATAAAAACCACATGAACAAAATTTCTTTGGCGTCTTCAATAATTTTTAAGCAGAGTATGTGCTCCTGAGACCAAAAACATTTGGGAATTGCAGCTTATACTCACACAGATTCTTCCTTTAATGATGAGAGCTTTGTAACTAGTTTGTAGCCAGAAAAGTGGGAATCATAAATATACTTTTTTTTTAATACTGAAAATTGTACTCAGGGTTTCGTGTAATATTTTGGGGTTTTAGTATTGCACAGATGCACTAATAGAAACAACTACTTATGTGTAGATTTGGCTCAGCCTTTAGTACCATTTCTTATAACTATCACATATCTGTGCCATAATTAACCAAATAAGTTAACCAGGGAGGTAGTCTAGAGTGTTCTACAATTTTCCTCTCTCATCAGCCACATTTCTTGCCAGCTAATGATTATTACTAATATTTATTTAGCAATTCAGTCTGCAATACACATTTGTACTCATTTAATTTTCATGTTTTATGACCTTCTTATCTGCATTTTACAAGTAAGGCAAAAATTTTAATTATATACAAATCATACCACCAGAAATTGGTAGTCAAGTATGAAAAACAAGGCAGCATGGCATAAGAGAAAGAATGTTTTCTTCAGGATAAGAACTTACTTTGCAGCTACCTCCACTAATTAATTGGCTGTGTATGTTTCTGTGTTAGCCACATTTAAGTAGTTCCAACTGTTTCTTCCTCTGTAAAATGGGCAATATAATTCTTCCAGTACTTAGGAGTTGTGAGAATTAAACTAAATTATATACATAAAGTGCCTACGACGACATAGGAGATTCTCAGTAAATACTAACTAATGTTATCTGTTATTTATTCATACTTACTGTTAAAAATCAGTTCTTTTAAAGCTATCTTGTGAGTCCTTCTGATAACAAGACTCCCATGTTTGAGTGAATCATTCCAGTTGCCCATAAAGTCAGTAAGTTAAGTGGGAGAGGAAATAGCTCAGAAAAACCATGATTAACTTATTTTTTGAAATCTTTCTGTAGGTGTCTTCCTAAAGAAGCTAAAAGAAAAAGAGGCTCTGATAAATCAACTTTCCAGGGAAAAGCACCACTTCACTCAGCAAATTGAAGAACTGAGAGGGCAGCTAGAAGAGGAGACCAGAGTAAGGCATCTGTTATTTCTCACTGATAGCTTTGACTTCATGTTAAAAAACAAACAAACAACAACAGTGCTTGGTGAGTCAGCCTCAGTGTCTTCTCTAAAAGAGGAGAAAGTGCCCTAGATGTAATGGGGAAACACCCACGTTAGACCTTGTGTGTGCCAGGAAGAACTCTGATGACCAAAGGATCTTCCTCAGTAATTCCAGTCACTTCTATAGCTTGTCAGATTTACAGAAAGAAAAGTATATGTTTCCATTTTGCATTCTTTCTTTAGTAGAAGATCAGCAAGGCTCTATGTTTGAATCTGAACTGCTCACAAAACAGTGGAATTAAATCAAAAGACTGGAATAAAATAAATAGGACTGGGTTAGCTCAGTATTACTTTTTAAATTATAAAAATTAGTCACATATATATTATATATACACACATTAATATAATATAATATTGTTAATGAGTGACCCCAATAAAAGTTTAGTGACTAACATGGCAGATGAATTCTTTGAGGCCCAGTATTTAAGGCTAATTCTTAGTTCATATTCAAAGTACCTTGTGACAAGACCCCAGCATACCTCACTTGTTTGTGATCCCATTGTAAAGTTATATATGCTGAGGTTAGAGTAATAAAGACTCATCTCACTGAAAGGAGGTAAGTCTTTGTTTTTAAATACTGTGCTGTTTTATTCCTATCAGTCTCCTTGTTTTCTGTATTATACATTTTTACTTTTAAAAAACTTTAAATTTAAAAAATTGAAATATAGCACTGTAATAGGATGTCTTTAACTCTTTTGGGAAAATACCTAGAAGGGGGATTGCTGGGTCAAATAGAACCTCTAGTTTTAGTTTACTGAGGAATTCCATATTGATTTCCATCCTGGTTATGCTAGTTTACGTACATCCATACCCATGTTTATAACTGTACAACTCAACCTATATGTCCATCAACAGATAAATGGATAAAGAAAATATGGTACTTATACACAGTGGAGTACTACTCTTCAGTAAAAGAAGGTAAATTTGAGTCATTCATGGGAAAATGGATGTATCTTGAGACCATCATGTTAAATGAAATAAATCAGGCACACAAATTTAGATATCACATGGTTTTGCTTATATGAGAAATCCAAATTACAAATAAAGAGCAAAATAAAAGATAGGTAATAGGAAGCAGGGAGATAGGTCTTTTTCAAATACGAAGGGGATGAAGAGATTGAGGGATGAGGAATTGGGGAGGGGGAAAGAGGATGAAAAAAGAAATTAAGGTTATGTACATATACTAATGCCATACACGGAATATAAACATTAAGTACTGCAGACATGTACTAATAAAATTTTTTAGATTGACATATAATATTCTTACATATGTATAGGATACAATATTGTAATTCAATACCTGTGTACAGTGTGTGATGATTCAATCAGTGTAAGTAGCATTTCCATTTTTTCAAATGTTGTTGTCATTCTATATATTGGGGACCTTCAGACTCTTCTCTAGTTACTTTGAAACATATAATTAATTGTCGTTGATTATAGTTGCTGTAACATTGGAATTACTTCTCTGTGTTTTGGGACCCATTATCTATGCTCTGCTTCTCTTCCCTTTCCTAGCCTCTACTGATTTCTACTCCACTCACTACTTCTATGTGATTGATGTTTTTGGTTTCTGCAAGTGAGCAAGAACATATCCTTATTTGTCTTTCTATCCCTGGCTTATTTCACTTAACATAATGTCTTCTAGTTCCATTAATGTTGCCGCAAATGACAGTATTTCATCCTTTTACTGCCTGGATAATATTCCATTGTGTATATATACACACAACATTTTTAGCCATTCATCTGCCAGTGGACATATTGATTGATTCCCTACATTTATACATAGTACTGCAATAAACCATGGGTGTTGAGGTTTCTGGTTGATGCAAAAATGATAGAGTGAAATTGTTTATTATGTGTAATTCCATTTTCAGCTTTTTGAGTAACCTCTATACTGTTTTCTTCCATAATGGCTATACTAATCTACATTCCTACCAATGGTGTATGAGAATTTTACTTTCTCTGTCTCTTCACCAGCATATTTTTTGTCTTTTTGTTGTCTTTTTTGATGATAGCAGTTCCAGCTAGGGTGAGATAGATGGTGATATCTCATTGCAGTTTTGATTTGCATTTCCTTGGTGATTACTGTTACTGAGCATTGTTTCATGCACACTAATACCTCGGTTCACGAACTTTTTTTTGTGAACAGTTCGGTTTGCTAACAGAAGTGTTTGGCAACATTTTGCTTCTGTTTGCAGATTCCACACTGGGTGACAAACACAACTGCGGCCACCTTCTTGGCATGAACACAAAAGTGCCTATCTTCTCCAGAATCGTAGAAATTCTCTTCTGTAAGCTCTGTTCTGTTCTGTTGTCTCTTGGCTCTGTTGATTGTTCCTTTTGCTATACAGAAACTTCTTAGTTTGATATAGTCACATCTGTCTCTTTTTGCTTTTGTTGCCTGTTTGGCAACTTAACCAAAATGTCTTTGCCTACCCTAATGTCACACATTGTTTTCTCTATGCTTTCTTCTAGTGTTTTCAGAGTTTGGGGTCTTAAATTCAGATTCATTGATCCATTTTGAGTTAATTTGTGTAAATTGTTATAGGGATCTTTGTTCATTCTTTCTGCACACAGATATCCAGTTTTCCCAGCATCACTTATTGAAGAGATTGTCCTTTGTTCAGTGTATGTTCTTGCTGCCTTTGTGGAAAATCATTCGACTTTAAATAAGTTAATTTCTAGATTTTCCATCCTATTCATTAGTTTATATGTCTGTTTTTATGCCAGCACAATGTTATGTTGATTAGTATAGCTTTAGTGTGTTTTGAATCAAGTATCATAATTCTTCCAGCTTTATTTTTGTTTGTTTGTTTTATTCAGAATTACTTGGGCTATTCTGGGTACTTTATGATTTCATATTAATTTTTTTTACAGTTCCATGAAAAATTTGCTTGGTATTTTGGTAAGAATTTTATTGAACTTGTAGATCACTTTGGCCATTTGGACACTTAAAAAATATTGTCTCTTCAAATCCATGAACATGGATATCTTTTCATTCTTTTGTGTCTTCTGTGATTTCTGGTATCACAGTAGAAATCTTTTATTTCCTTGGTGAAATTAATTTCTAGGTTTTGTTTCTATGTGTGCATATTGTGAATACAACTGCCTTTTTTTTGAGACAGGGTGTCATTATCATAGCCCAGATTGGCCACAAATTCACGATCTCTCCATCTCATTCTTCCAACTGTTGGGATTACAGGCATGTGCCACCATACCCAGCTGACTACCTCTTTCAGCTAGTTCATTATTGATGCATAAATGTTAATGTTTTATATGCTTCTCTTGTATTCTGCAACTTTACTAAATTTGTTTATTGATGGCAATAGCTTTTAAGTGGAGTCTCAGTATTTCATTGTATAAGATCATATCTTTTGCAAATTAGGATAATTTAATTTTGAAATTGTATGCCCTTTTATCTCTTGGTTAGTTGCTCTGGGGAAAAAACTTCTATTTAACTTCTTTTTAACTATGTTAAACAGGAGTGATGCCAAAGTACATCTTTCTTTTGTTACAGATTTTAGAAATGCTTTCAGCTTTTCTATAGTTAGCATGGTGTTCATTGTTTTTCATATGTAGACTTTATTGTATTGAGGTACATTCCTTCAACATCTAAATTTTGAAAGTTGTTTTTAATTTTATCGATTTTTGGTCTATCTGTTCAGATGGTTATATATTTTTAGCAGTCTGTTGATATCCTGTATTATGCGTATTCATTCATGTATGTTGAATAATCCTTATATTTCTGGAATAAATTCTATTTGATCATGGTGTATAATCTTTTTGATATAGTTCTAGATTCTGTCTGCTAGCATTTTGTTGCAAACTTTTGCATCTGTGTTCATCAGGGACATTGGTTTGTAATTCTTTCTCTATCTCTGTCTCTGTCTCTCTGTCTGTCTCTCTCTCTGTCATGTTTTTACCTTTTTTCCTTTGGAATCTATTTGCAATACATAATGTGTACACTCATTTTGGGGACTTGGTACATATATATCATATCTTCACATTTTCAATCCCTTCCCCTCACGGCTCCACCCCCGATTCCCCTCATCCTTTTCTCCGTCTCCAAAATGTCTGCCTCCCACGTTCTTACCATTTCTCTTTTATTTTACTTTTTAATTTATTTATATTTTGGGTTTTTCATCTAAGAGAAACCATGTGAAATTTAATTGTTGTGACAAAATTCTGCCACTGTAGAAGAAGTTTTCAGCAAGTGGGTTTCCCTCTATAATATGCCCTTGGTTCTGGGTGTGTTTCAGTATGCACGTACCTACTCTTCCACCTGTTGAAAGTGCCGGGCTCAGTACCTATCACTGCCTTGCTGCAAAGAGAGAATAATTGCTAATAATAACAATATCCAAAGAGCCAGTCATATAGCAACACTTACAGTGAAACTTTTTTAAAAAGTTTTCAATTCTTTAACCCAGGAAAATGAAGGGATAATACCGATGAAGAATAGGCTAGGACCCAAGAGAAGAAAATGGGAAGACTAAAATCAAATGAGATAACATAAAAGAAAAACAAAAAAGAAGGAGAAAAATGAGAAAATAGTTTTTGATTAATTATTTTAATGTCTGGATGGTGGGTGAGGAAAGGAGGTTTGAGAGGTCATGCAAGGGGGAAAGAGAAAGAAAAGAGAAGAAATATAAGTGGAAAGGCTAAGAGGTTTAATGGGTGTTAGAACCAATTAATCATACATCTCTGCCGCAGAAACCCAATGTTGGAAGACTCAAGACATGACTCTTGTTGAAGGAGAACCAAATACATCAGTGTAAATCACTGTAGAGATTAAAACAATCCGCATCCATACAAAGTTGCACACACACTTACATCCTACAGCCACAATTTGAAAGTGAGGAAGTCTGAGGATACAAACGAATTTCAGAGTCTGTCTCATAAGCTGGGTATAGGCAGGTTTGGAAGGAGGGCCAAAGTTCCACCAAATTCCAGTGCCCACTGTATACCAGGCAGGTGCCTCTGTTCTTCTCAGGATCCATGGTGAGGCATTTATTCTACTGTCTTCAGGGGGTTTCAGTGAAGGGTCCTCTGGGGGCCATGAACTTTGAGAGTACTCCTGCTTGTCCTTCTCCTAATATCTCTGGAACTCCTGGTTCACTTTTCCCAGCTTGCTCAGACCTGGTTTCAGTGGCCTCCAGGGTTAGGGAGGAGGTTTTCTCAGTGCAGACCGTTTCTCTCCAGATGCTGTGCGTCCTAATTGCCCCAGGCTCTAAAGTTATCTTTAGTGCTTAAATCTTCTAGTGCCCAGAGCCAGAGAAACAAGAATTACATGGCTCTGCCTGCACTGGGGCAAAGAAATCTCGGTTGAGTGCCCAGCTGTGGCCACCCCCCTGCCTTCTTCCCCTGAAAGTTTTGTGTGGTTCACAAGGTAGTGTGGTGTCTTTACTTGGGCTGGTCTTCATGCTTGTGGTCCAGAAATCTATTTGCTGTTATTATCACAAATTCTGTCCTGTGTTCTGAGGGGTAAACCACAGGGTTCCTTTGGTTGGGGATAATGGCATCTAGAGTGAGTGCCTGGCTGCAGCTACCCCACTGCCTTCTTTCCCTGACACCTTTGTGTGTTTCACAGGGTTGCTAGTTCTCTGGACTTGAAACAGGATCTGTGCTGGTGATTTAGGATCTGTTTGCTGTTATTATTACAGATTTGGGGCCAGGTCTCCACTGGGAAAACATGTGGCTCCATATCTCTGGACCAGTGCTGGGAGAGTAGCTGAACTTATGTGTGGCCTTTCTTCTTGTTCTATCTTTTCCGTTTTCTGTATGTCATCTGTTCACTACCACATTCAGAGTGTATTCCAGTGGTTGCTAATTTAACCACCTCATATATCTACATTCTGACTGACCTTAATGCATGCCTTGGAGCTCTCTGTAAACACTGCTTTCTCTGTGTCACCATAGTGATCAAATTCTCTCTTTGTCCAGTTTTGGTGTTAAGGTAGTACTGGCCCTACAGAATGAGTTTGGCAGTTTCTTCCTTTTAGGTTTTTAAATACTTTAAGAAGGACTGGTATTAGTTTTTCTTTAAATGTTTTCTAGAATTCAGCAGTATATCATTCAACTTTCCTGTTGCTGAGACATGGTACCCAAAAGCCACAACTTAAAGGAGGAGAGGTTTAGTTTCGTTCGCTGTTTCAGGGAATTCAGTCCAGGGTCAAGTGGATGCAAGAAAGGAACATCATGGTAGAATGGTGTGGTGTAGCAAAGATGCTTAGTTCATAGCAGGTGGGAAGCAGAGCAGAATAGTGCACAGGAGAAGGGTCTAGGGACCAGATATAGACCCCAAGGTCATACATTTGTGACCCATCCCAAACACCGAGAAGTGTGCTTTGCTAATCCTGTGGGAAGATCCAATGCTAATCAGATGATGTCCACCTTAACAGTCAGAAGCAGGGAAGCAGGATTAGGTCCTGAACTTTTATTTTTTTCCATACTTTTTATTATTGATTCAATCTTATAGCTCATTATTAGTAGGTTCAGTTTTTCTCTATCTTCATGGTTCAGTTTTGGTAGTTTATGTGTGTATAGAAGCATCTATTTCTTCTAGATTTTCCAATTTTTTGGCATATAGTTCTTCACAATAATCTCTAATAATCCTTTGTATTTCTGTTTTATTGGTTGTTATGTCTCCTTTTTCATTTTGGATTTTATTTATTTGAGTCTTCTGTATTTTTTTCCCTGGTTAGCCTTGGTAATGGTGTCTTTCTTCCTCTTGCTTATCTTTTCAAAAACCAACTCTGTTTAACTGATAGTTTTTGTCTCTGTTTTATTTCTGCTCTGACGTTTTTTTCTTTTTTCTTTTACTAGTTGTGTGTTTGTTTTTCTCCCTTTGCTTTTCTATTTCTATGTGTGCTTGTTTATTTGATGTCTTTGTCTTATTTGATGTAGTCGCTTACTGCTTTAAACTTTTTAGTACAGCTTTTGTTGTATTCAAGAGGTTTTGATATATATTTCTATTTTAATTTATTTTAATAAATTTTTAATTTCCCTGTTGATTTTGTCGTTGTTGTTGTTGACTGTCCTAGTCATTTTTCTCATTGCTGAGACAAAATACCTGACACCCAAAGTTAAAGCAGGAAAGGTTTATTTGGTTTACAGTTAGTAGAGGTTTCAGTCCATAATCAGCTCACTCTAAGGCAGGCAGGCAGAAGGCAGCAAGGCAAGCAAGGGACTTTAGCAACTTCTTTCTGCTCCTTTTATCTTATGCAGGATGCTGGGATTAGGGTGGTGCCAAACCAATCAGTGGATTGATTTAGTCACCACACACCCTTAATCCCAGCATCACACACTCTACATTCAGCCACCTTGGAAAAAGCCCCACCTAGGACTGTATGAGGCTTTGGGGGGACATCTAGGCATAAACCATAACATTGACCCAATGGTAATTCAAGCATATGTTGTTTAGTTTCCATGTGTTTGTGCAATCTAAAGTTCTTCTTATTGTTGATTTCTTTTATTCCACTGTGGTCAGATAAGATACATAGGATTCCGTTCCTCCCTTCCCCAATCCTTCCTTCCCTCCCTCTCTCTCTCCCTCCTTCCATCCTTCCTTCCTTTCTCCCTCCCTTCTTTCCTTTCTCCCTCCCTTCCTTCCTTCCCTCCTCTCTTCCTTTGAATTGTTTGAGGGTTGATTTGCAGTCTAACATGGTGTAAACTGCAGACGTGCAGTTGAGAAAGAACTGTATTCTGCTGCTGTTGGATGTTATATTAATAACTTTGATCCATTTTGTCTACAGTATAATGTAATTAAACACTTCAGTGTTTGATTTTTTTGTTTGTTTCTGTGGGGTGTGACTGATTTGCTCATTGATGAAAATGGGGTATTGAAGTATCTCCTTCTAGATGTAATAATGTTTGCTTTATATGTTAGGTAGTCTAGTGCTGGGTACATGTATATTTATTATAATTATTTCTTCTTGTGGAATTATTCCTTTATAATTTGCGTAGTGACCTGTTTTGTCTCTTTTTCCATTTTTGATTTAAAGTCTATTTTATCTGATACCACTGTAGCTATTCCTGCTCCCATTTAGTTTCCATTTGCATAGAATATCTTTTTCCAGTCCTTCACTTTTAGTCTATTTGTATCATTACTGTGAGTTTCTTATAGGCAGTATAGTTGGGCTGTTTCCCCTTCCCTTCTCCCATTCAAGTATTTGATATCTTTTGATTGGAAAATGTCATCTATTTATATTCAAGTTTATTATTTATAAGAAAGAATTTATTCCAGTTTTTTTTTCTGATTGTCTTGTATATTCTTTGCTCCCTTCTATTTCTCTTGTTTATTTTTGTGGGTTGGTAATTTTGTGTTATTATAAAGGTTGATTGTTTTCTTTTTATAATTTGTATATATGTTTTACCAATTAGTTTTTTTCTTTTGGATGTGTGCATGTTTCAAATTATTGTTCTTTGCCTTCAAGATGTATTGCTCCATTATTCCTCTGTATCAGTAGTAAGACAAGTTTAATGGTGGTAAAGTCCTTCAGTTTTTATTTGTCTTTGTATCTCTTTCATTGCTGAAGGAAGGATAGCTTTGCTGAGTATAATATTCTTGGTTGACATTTATTTTCTGTCAGGACTTTGAATATGTTATTTGATTCTTTCATGATCTGTAAAGTTTCTGCTGAAAAATCTGCTGTTAGTGTAATATGGCTTTCCTTAAATAGAATTTGGTGCTTTTCTGAGTTGCTGCTTTAAAACTTTCTCTTTCCCTTGGTCTTTTAATAATTTAAGTATAATGTACTGTGGTGTTGTTGTAGGAGGGAAAGGGGAACTCAGAAAGTATATTTCCAGGTTCTTTATTCGAGCAGGCAATGAACTGCAGTAGTGAATTTTAGGGCATTAAGGAAGTTTATTTAAGTAACGAAAGAGAGACTGGTTTGGCCAAGTGAGTAAAATAGCCAGCTGCTGCTGTAGTTAGGGATCTGAAAAGGCCTGGGAGGCTAGGGAGCTAAAGATAGAGCATGGGTTAGGGAGCAGGGGGCTAAGGTGTTTAAGGGGGCAAGAGGGCAAGCACGCAAGGCAAAAAGGGAGAGAAGGCCGAGCTCGTGGTGCCATTTACATTTATCTGGATTTTGTTCTCCTGAGAGTTTCTCCGTCCTGTGAGATGTGGGGCGATTGGAATTTCATGCCCCAGGCTGACACTGGGTCAGCCACTTCCCAGCCAGGTCAGGCCACACCCTATTCCTACCTCAGTGTGGACCATTTTTGCTTAATACTATCTGAGGTCCATTGGTTATCTGGGCCTATATGTCCACATATTTTCTAAGATCAGGGACGTTTCCATTTACTATCTCATTGAATAGGTTTTCTGTTCCTTATCCCTTGTCTTTGCCTGTGAAATCACAACAATTCAAAAAACATTGTTTTTGTTTGCTTGGTCATGTTTTCTTAGTCTTGGAGGCTTTCTTAAAATATTTTTAATTTTTTTTTTTACTTTTACTGTATTTAATTCAGCTAGAAAACAGAAAGAACATGATAATGAGAAGATGGGGGCAGTGGAATGGGACAGGTCCCAGGTCCCAGATGGCAAGCACTTTTGTTTCTCAGGTCTCTGGGGTAGCACTCCAAAGCTATGCTCAACCAACTCTGTAGTGCCCACTACTGTGTGGGCTTGGGTCTGGGATCACAGCTTCAATCTGGTTCCCATTGAGTTTGTTGTGCTGTAGCCCTTTGTGTTGGCTGTAGCCCTTTGTGTTAGTAGAATGTCTCCAGGGCCTGAGGTATGGGAGATAACAGAGACTTCTGATTCCTAGGGCAGTGTGAATTCCAACAGTGTTTCTGTTCTCATGGTGCCATTGCACTTTAGTAGCCTGGCTCTAGGGTTGGAGAGAGACAATATGAGTTTCTTTTTGAGACAGAGCTTCCTCATCTGTTCCAGGTAGCTTTCCTAACTGCATTCTAAGCCTACGGTGACTCTGAAAAACTTCTGTGAGTAGGATTATCAGTGACTGCAGAAATGAGATCTGCTGGGACTTTGCCTTTAACTTTTACTTTGCAATGGGGAAATCATTTCCTTCGTCTCCCCCTCATTGAGAAACTATGGTCACAGCTCCTCTTTCTATGCACATTGCTCCTCTCTCTGCTGCTGTCGCAGGTCTCTGTGTATTACAGGGTTCTAATTTCTTCCTTGCTGAATGCCAGTGAACTGCCTTAGCCACTCAATTTAAAATGCACTTACTCATTTATTGTTTTGATTATTCTTTGTGGAGGAGGAGGCAAATGCTAGGCACCTCTATTTGACCATCTTGGAATCTACTCTATATAAAATTTTTAATTATTACCATTGTTTGTGCTCTACACACTATACTGGATACTTCTCTTATATTATCTCATTCTGCATATCAGTCATATGAAGTGCATAGAAAATTTAAGGTTCTGAGAAGACAAATAACTTGTCCAAGGTCATATAGTATATGATATACTGTGAAGGAATTCACACAGATAGTAAAATAACTTGATTTATATTTTAGAAGATCTCTCTGGTTGCCTTCCCAGTGGCTCCCAATTTGAGTACAAGATGCCCTTAATCTGGCTGGAGGCTTCACCTGTGACCTTATCTCACATATCTGCTTCCCTCATTTACTGCCCTACAATTGCTCTGACTTCCTGTCTCCTTATGCAAGCCTTCAAAGTTTTATTACTGAATTGGAACTTTTATAGCCGCTCTTCCCATTGCTTAAATGCACTTCCTGAAGCTCTTTGGGGATTGATGATATGAAACCAAGTATTGTACATCATACTAAATTGTTCTATTTTTCTGCTATTAGAAAATTTATGAATTTGTTTGCCTGTGTCTTTTGTATATCTCCTTATTCCTTTTTGGCTCCATGTAGCAGGAACTTTGAGTTGTTTCCTCTGCTTCTGTAACACTAATGCCTAGAACATATACTCAATACACATATATTAAAAAAGAGAAAAGATCACGATATGAGCCCAAGTTTGTATAATTCCAAAGTCTGTGTCTGTCTCAGCATCACTGTGTATTGTTTCTCCTCATTCACCGCCTAAGGATGTTGGCTGAAGCTGCCATTCACTAAGCCTCATACACTCAGACCTGCAGCCTAAGATAATGCTTTCTTTTTAATTTACATTAGAAAAAAAACAACCCTTGAGAACTGGCTAAGGCCTAACTACATGAGGTTATCTCCTGGGAATAATGCTGCTTAGTCAGACAACCATTTAAGTGATAGAAATGTCTATTAAACTCAGCTATGCTGTCCAATAAATATAGGAACCACTACTATACTAGTATACTATAGGTAATGCTCAAAATTTTAATATATGTTTATTAAAACTAAGAAAAAGATTCAGTTTTACCACCAGTTTTACTGGGCACATTTTGAGTGTTCAACTGCCATATGTGGCTACTGGTTATTTTGAATAGTGTCTACATAGAATATTTTCATCATTGCAGAAAATTCTGTTGAGTAGCCTATTTTAAGGCACTAACAGTGGATGCGTTCATAGAGATTTACATGGAAAATACAAAATTTTATTTTTATCATCAATGGAATGAATAGGCTGTACCAAATCTCAGGTTTTTTTTTTTTTCTGGTTCAAACAAGATCTGAATTTGTATATTGCTAAATATAAATCTTATTGCCTAAATGATAGTGAATGTTCTCCTTGCTAACTTTGTGTTCTCCACTACATCTAGATGCCCAGAATGGTCTGTTACTGAAGCCCAGATAGGAAGACGAGCATTTCCTTAAATAGCTTTCTCATTTTAATGGCAAATTAGACATTCTCTATTCTTTATTTTCTTGTCCCAGGTTGTTTCCTTGATATTATCTTATTAAGTTTAGGTTCATCTTGAATTTTAGCAGTTTTATTAACTTTATCTGAAAAAAAAATGTCACCTCTGAGTGTTTTATTGTTAATGGTGATAGCACCTTGTTAAATGCATGTGCCCTACAGTCTCATAGTACCCTGGCCCATGCTCTGCAGTCAGCCAAGCATGACTTTGACCTTCTATGAGAGCATATGAGGAGGAACAAGAAGTCAAGGCTGAACTACACCAGGCTTTATCCAAAGGCAACACTGAAATGGTGCAGCTGAGAATGAAGTATGAGCAAGATGCAATCCAGAGAACTGAAGACTTGGAGGATGCCAAGTGAGTACAGCAAGGATACCCCTGAACTGGAGTGGGTCATATATGTGAGTATGCATTTAATAAATCCTGTGAAGTACATCAATAAATCCAAGAGCAAAACTGAAGCAATCACTGCTGGCAAAATTACATACTTTAGAGGGTGTAAAAAATCATAATACAAGGTGACAGGAGATTACAAAGAGGTCCTGTGGAAAAAAAGGTGCTTTTTCTAGGGGTATAAGCAAAGAGTTCGTGGAAGATGTGACTTTGAAAACTGGCCTATCACTTAACATCCTGCATTTCATTTGATACACCAAAATGATTCAGTTCACACATACACACACACAATCCATGTACCGAAGTCACTATAGAATAGCAAATGATATGTGAATATGGGCAGCAATTGCTGAGCAAATGTTAGGATCTTGCCTCATGGGACAAAAATAAAATTGAAAAGAAATCAGAAATCATCCCACAGGCCACCCTTAAGGTTAGTGCCATCAATTTTATTGCCAATTCTAATAAAGATTTTTTAAGTTCTTCTCAGGAGCTATCGCAGTTTGAGGCTCAGCTGAACCAAGACTCATCACCACAGTGTACTCGAAGTGTTGCTTAGAGTCTTAAAATGCCTGTGTATCTTACAGAAAAGCATCCTATTCACCCAAGTTTACAGTTGTTAGTTTTATTCAAAAGAATTTGTCCCTTCTTTGGTACCTTGGCAAAGATTCAGTATAGATCAACACATTGGTCTTTAGAACTAGCTAGCTAGAAATAATGTTTTTTTCTAGTTCTGCACCTAAATCTTTGGGTGGCATTGCCGTGTAGCTGCAGGTGTACCAAGTGATCCATCTCTATATCCACAGTAACTTAAACAGAGCTTTAGAATGATAGATACTGAAATTACCTGAAGCATGTGTTTTACAAAGTCTCTGGACCCCTAAAAGTGGGCCTTTGAATCGAAGTACTTCTTTATATCCAAATCTGTCAGTTGCTTATAAATAAGAATTTCTTTTTCTTCAAATGATTGAAAAATTTTGATAAAGTGTTTATCTGTCATTTATTTGATGGTTCCCTTGATGGGTAGAAAAGAAGGAGAGAATGTGAACTGATCCATGACCACATGGATTTGTTGGAATTAGTGCTGTAGTATGTAACAACTAAAGAAAAGTACTGGACAAACATGGTAATATCCAAAGACCATTTTTGCTTTAAAATTATTTTAACATTGAATAAATAAAGCTTTGCCAGTGTCGTACCTTTCCTCTAAGTCACCTCAGGGAAATAGGCAGCTTCGAAATAATCTAGGGTCAGGTGTTGGTCAGATTGGAAGGTTGAAGGGTGGCCTGCTTTGAGCTTCGGCTTGGGAGTCATGTAAGTTTAGCAGAGCCCAGCTTGCCTGAGACTTAGTTACAGCTTCTAAGTTCTGAGTTCTTCATGGATAAAAGTTTGGTTTCTTAATCAAATAGCCCTTTGCATAGTCTAGACAACTAAGTAGGTGCTTATGGTTGGCAAGTTAAGGAGCAAAATAGTAATTGGTATTAAATATAGAAAAAATATGTCAGTAAAATGGAACCGAACTATTTGTCCAGTTTGCCTTGGAATTTCCTGGTGTTTGCCTTGAAAGCCTCAAGTCCTGCTGAAATCCCTCAGTCCTGGGCAACCCAGCATGGTCGGTCACTCAAAGTATCTTAGTCACTTTCTCATCATTGTGACAAAATACCCAATGCCCACAACTTAAAGAAGGAGAGGTTTATTTTTGACTCAAGGTTTCAGTATCTGGTCAGGTGGCTCCAAGGCAGGAGCAGGATGGTAGAGGGGCATGATGAAGGAAAAGGTACTCAACCCATGGCATCCAGGAAACAGACAAAAGGGAG